>JAJJMB010006998.1:5673725-5693734 GCA_023531105.1 Papaver atlanticum | reverse complement strand
AAAGGCTACGGGAACGCCAAAGGCGCCCGGTCGGCTGACGAATACACAAAAGGCTACGGGAATGCCAAAGGCGCCCGGTCGACTAATGGATACAAAAAAGGCTACGGGAACGCCAAAGGTGCCCAATAGGATAGCCTATCAAGAAAAAGAGGGAGTAGGCGCGTTTAACCTACACGCTCCACCCACCCCATCTATCTGAGAGGGGGTAGGCGCGTTTAACCTACGCCCGCCCACCTCACCCCATCTATCTGAAAAAGCAAGGAGGGAGTAGGCGCGTTTAACCTACGCCCTGCCCACCTCAACCCATCCATCCGAAAAGAGAGGAGGGAGTAGGTGCGTTTAACCTACGCCCTGCCCACCCCACCCCATCTACCTGAAAAAGAAAGGAGAGAGTAGGCGCGTTTAAACCACACGCTCTACCCACCCCATTCAGTTACCTAAAAAGAGAGGGGGAGTAGGCGCGTTTATAACACACGCTCTACCCAATCACCCCCCTAAATAAAGGGATCCCTCAACTAACGCTATGCCCAACTCACTCCACTCCTGAAAAGAAAGGAGAGTGTAGGCGCGTTTAACCAGCACTCCGCCCACCCCATTCAGTTACTTAAAAAGAGAAGGGAGGTAGGCGCGTTCAATCGCCACCCTACTCAACCATACAAAAAGAGAGAGGGAGTAGGCACGTTTAACCAACACCCTGCCCACCCCACCCCATCTATCTGGAAAAAAAGGAGGAAGTAGGCGTGTTTAACCAGCACTCCGCCCACCCCATTCAGTTACTTAAAAAAAGAAGGGAGGTAGGTGCGTTCAATCGCTGCCCTACTTAACCATACAAAAAGAGAGGGGGAGTAGGTGCGTTTAACCAACACTCCGCCCACCCCATCCAGTTAATTAAAAAGAGAAGGGAAGTAGGTGCGTTCAAGCGATGCCCTACCCAACGCTCATTCTAATAATCATGGGGCTGAGAACGATAAGGCTTAGGAAGCACCAATAATAAACTAATAACTAATCAAACACAATTTGAATATCCCACAACAGTAAAAAAGAAAAAGAAAAGGCCAACAACAAATTATCCAAGAGACATGAAGGGTTCAACATAACCAAAGAAAAACAAAAAATATATAATACGGAAGTGCATTAAACGGACTAGAGTGTGGACAACTCCTGCCGTTTC
The DNA here is from genome assembly GCA_023531105.1 of Papaver atlanticum. NCBI lineage: Eukaryota > Viridiplantae > Streptophyta > Magnoliopsida > Ranunculales > Papaveraceae > Papaver > Papaver atlanticum. The sequence continues at coordinate 5,692,563 of JAJJMB010006998.1, read as the reverse complement.
TTCTCAAGCTCCGCGTGAACTGTTTCCTTCGCGGTCTCAGCCCGTATCATCTCGTCGCTAGCCACCCCGACATCATCAACCAATTGATTCAACGCCTTCTTCCTGATGGCAGTCGTCTTGGAACGCTTCGATAACTCCTTCTCTAGCTTAGAAATCTGACCCGTAAGTTGAACACAGGGATCATTACAATTTTTCACCTTCACTAATAGCTCCTCCAACCACCCTACTGGGAACTTAATGTTGATCGCTGATCGAATGATAGTCTCCCAGCCGCGCATTATTTCCGCGTCAACAGGATCATCCCCTACCCGCGTAAGCAGGTCGGCGACCTCTAAGAGATTTTTAGTCATGTAGAATAAATTCCGGATGTCCAAAAGATCCGCCCTCGCCATGTGACCGCCGCTGCGCTCCACGATGTCCTTGTAAGTGGCGGCGAAGATAGTTGGCACCTAAAAGCCATGGACTAGCATATGGGTAGTAGGATCTACTCCATCCTCGGCAGCACTCACTACTAAGGGGAACCGAAGCTGCACATCTTCAGCGGCTGTTGGCGCGTTAGGGACAACCGTTGCGTCAGGAATATCAACTCGCCTCTCAGAAGGAGTAACTAAAGTAGAACCACCGCCGTCCGACCGGGCACGTTTCGTAGACCCATCACCGCTAGGGACCACATGCCGCACACCATCCGTGTTGGAGCCTTCAGGTCTGGTGGGTTTCCTTGTGTTCGTTACCCATATCCTGGTGCCAAAGGCGAGTGTTAGCAAGCATGCGGAAGCACAACGCGAAAAAAAACACATATATATACAATAAGAAACTGACCTTGGGAATGGCTAAGCCGAGCGGAAGATCAGTAGATTTATGATGAGACGCGGAAGAGCCAGAAGACGATTCAGAGTCACTGGCAGGATCTGAAAAATAGGAACGAATGAAATTGCAAAGGAACACTCAGATTTATAAAAAAAGGGGGGGGGGGAGGAGAGAAGAGAGAAGAATGAGAAAAACGAAGACACGTATTAAATAGGGGATTGTGTAAGTTATCTTTAGGATCACTAACTGGTGGTTCCACGTGGGATGATGACCCACCAAAAACTGACCGGTTAGATCCAGACAGACTCATTGATTGTAAAACGACAATAGGAGATACCGGGACTTCGCCTCTGGCACGAACAGTCTTATCCCGAAGTGGATGGACTGATGATATGTGAAGACGTGGGGATACCCAGCCGGTCCCCTCTGAGAGATCAACCCCAAGATTCTTCACCCGATCCACAAACGAGGGAGTTGGGCTACCACTAGCACTCCGGGGAGGTTGCGACGCGCTTCTTCACCGAGCCTGTTGGGGTCGTAAAGACGAGATATTAGCAGCAGAACAAGGGCGCGGAACAGAAAATTTGGCCGCTTCCCGTTTAGCCTTCTTGGCGAGGCTCTTCTCAGTCCAATCACTCTCGGGTAGGGCTGGCAACGGATGAAAATCCGACGGATTTTAGGAAATCCGATTCCGATAGGTTAGTAGTTATTGGAATTCCGAAATCCGATAACATCCGACGGAATTTTAAAATTCGAATCCGATTCCGATAGGTTAACTTATCGGAAATCCGATAAATTCCGATAATTCCTAAAAATATGAAAAAATTGGGTAAAAGGGATTATAAATTACTAATCCGGTTAGAAATTCCGATAAATTCCGATAATGTATGATAATTTCTAAGAATACAATTTCCGATAGTCAACATCTTTATCCTAGAGGTAGGAAATTACTAATACATTCCTATGTGTTATCGGATGTCGGAACTTAACAATCGGATGGGGTCTAATCCGATTCTGTTACGTTAATGGGGAAAAATCCGATAAGAAATCCGACCCGACATCCGATATCCGATATAACGGATAAAATCCTATAGGATCATGAATTCTCGGAAACGGATTTCGGATTTCGGACTATTATTGACAGCCCTACTCTCGGGCATGTTCAGGTATTCCTCCATTATGTAAGAAGGGGCCTTCCACCCCACGGGATTGGAGAGAGGAGCTTTCTGAGAATGTAATTCCCGCCACTTGTTTTAAGATAAGATGAATGAAAAATGACAAAAGAAAAGAGAATAAGCGAGGGGGCAGCAAGTACCTGTGCCACCAGATGACTAGCGGATGACCAGAGCACATCTAGCCGAGGGGGCTTGCGGTCAGAAAATGACTTCGATCCTTTCTTTGGCCTTATGGGGTCATGACCTTAAGGGGGACCCCAGGAAGTCACCAAGGGCTCTAAAGAACGACCTTTGGTACCCGAGCCGAGACGGTGCGCGGCGGCTATGGTATCATCAAGCTTGATCCTACCAGATGCATGAAGCGCCCGTAAGGGTGTCAATGGATGTCCGAAAATTACAGTATCCGTTCAAATTCGCATTCGAAATATCAAATATTATTCGAAAATAGTTTTCGGATTCGGATATCCGGATTTTTTTATCCGAAAATGTAACTAATCGGTTACAAATTCGGATATGGAGGTATTCACATCCGAAATATCCGTATCCGTAATTTATGTATGAATATATATATTTTTTAAACCTATGAAAGTGTAGATCGTATCTATTTTTTTTATTGTTCTTTATATTTCGACATTTTGTTAAATTTTATTAAAGATCATAAATAATACTTTTAATTCTAATTAATTTTTATTATGTATTCATTAATCTTGTGCAAAAATAAAAATATTTTATTATTATTTTTTCTTATGATTTCGGATCGGATAATTATCCGATATCCGGATAGAAATTCTGATACGAATTCGAAGTGAAAATTACTATATCCGTTCGGATTTCGAATCGAAATCGGATAGTATATGGTATTTTCGGATTCGGATGCGGATAGTGCCGTATGCATCCGTTTACACCCTTAAGCGCCCGAAGATCTTCATGAGACAAGTCGCGGGGTGGAGACGACTCACGCAAAAGGAAATTCAAAGCTCGACGACGCATGAAAAGATGATATTCATGGGCACCCTCAGTAACCGGCAAAGGGCGCTCGAGAATGGGTTGTCTAAACAAAAAGTTGATTCCCGGTCACTCAGACGTGCTGGTCCTTTGAAGACAAAACGATCAAAGCTGGCGACGACGTCCCCGACATCAGAGCTTCCCCAAGGAGGAAACCTTGGAGGAATCCCCTAGTCAAACCCAACTTGCCGAGCCGTGCGATCGGGATTATATGACTTATCGATAAACTTACCGGCGTGGAAGCCAGGAAGATAACTAGACAACACCGCCATCACCGAATCAAAATCTGACTCTTCCAAGAGTTGTGTCGATTCCAGTTCTGTGTCAAGAGATGCAGTAAAATCATAATGTGTTGGACCCGATCGACCATCATGATAAGGAAATGACACAAAATCCTTGGCTACATCCATGTATTGAGCTATATCGCCCTTGGGCACTTTCCCCTTGCCATGCCAAAGGGCCATTCGCGGATAGGCATAAGTAACCGGAACCCTCTTAACCGAGCCATCATCCTGTTCAACATCCTCTTCGCGATGGACTTCTAGCTCGTTGAGCTCGGGCGCGTATGGGGAAACATGCTCCCAGGACCACGCTTGCATGAAAGAGGCTGGGATGTAAGTCTCAATCTTATGGTCCGAACCCACTCTCTGGAGGTCATGGCAAAACAAATCCAGATGACGGTACAAGCCACCTAAAAACATCGGTGCGAGTGGGAAGGAGACGTCGCGAGATAACAATACCGCCATCGGCACGAGCTCGCTCTTGATTGTATCTTGGGGATTATACTCAAACACATCGTGACAAAGCCAAAATAAGATATAAGCGTCCAACTTCGCACGAGGGCTCGTCTCTTTCCGCTTGGGAGAGAGAACTTTTCCTTCTACCAACCACGGAGCCCAATACTTAATCCAGAGTGGAAAGGAGGCGCGCTGGTTTGTTTTGGTAAACCACTCAGAATCTGCCTTCACTGAAGGAGTTGACGAGCCATGAATCGCTTCGTGAGCACAGATAGAACTAGCAAGCAAGCGCTCACCTATTGGACGCGCCGAAGGAGGTTTCTTGTTCTCCTTAACCAGTTTGGCCTTCCCCTTGGCGGCGGACGACGGTATCTCTTTCTTGCCCGTATCGGCAGCCTTCTCTGCCTCTCCTCATTTTTACGACGTCTGATCTTTCCTCACTAACTCATTCCGAGAGGCGTCCTTACAATCCAACAAATAGTTCCACAACACCCTATCCTCATCAGTCAACGCCCCGTAAATGACCGCCTCGTCATACGAATGACTACCATTGATAGGTAACCCTGTAAGGGCTACTACATCCTCTAAGACCATGGTCGCCTCCCTCCACGCAGTAAAGAGAGAGTGAACATGAGGAGCCCAACGACAAAAGAGTCTCGTTACATCACGCCTACACCTCTTCACTTCCTACTTGAGAGATGAGTTTATGGATTCGTCAATACCTGCTTTACGAAGAATCGACGTGTGACTGGGATTGGAGCGGATATAGGATGTCCAGTGCGGCCATATCAGAGGAGTTTTTGATGATGAATGAATATCAATGGCGGGGAGGTCATAGTCACCACGGTGAATGGCCATGCGCGATACCTTCTTGAATGGGAAAGCATCCATGGTATCCGATTCAGGCTGCATGATCCATCCAGGGGTAGACGGATAAGGCAGTACAGGAGGGTTTAGAAGACGAGGAATAAGAACATCATCTAGAGGAATAACGTGCTTACCTCCGCGGAGCTCCCTCAACCTTAGCGCACGTTTTAGATCAGGGCCGTTAGTAAACTCCGCAATCGTATACGACTGGCCGTCCGCTGGAGGAGGAAGGAGAATCTCATCTTGCTCCATGTACTCGGTCTCTTCGGAACCCATACTCATTTCTCCTTCAGACTCATCAGATTCCTCAATTGAACTGCTACTAGTGGAGCTACTAGACATGGCGCGTGTATAGATGTTTAAGAGGAAAGAAAAAGAACTATAAGAGGAAAAAAGATAAGGGGGGAACATACCAGTGGATCTGTATATATAGGGGTCCCAAGGCTCGAATGTGGCGGTTATGAAGAGGGAATAGTAACCGGCAGAAACTGAAAAAGAAAAAAGAAGAGATTGCATGATGGAGGAGGTCAAATGCCGCCTGGGATCGTGGAATCGATAAAAAGGGGGCGCCCGAAAGAATCCTATGACTACTAGGTTACTTTACAATTAACCCAATAGTCAGGGGACTAATGTTGATACATGAAAAATAATACCCCTTAACGGGTTTGGGGTGTCCCCAAAGGGGAGGTAAGCCTAATGTGAGATACGGGGACTTGGGGACTAAGCCCAAGTCCAATGAGAAACTACCCATGAGATAAAAGGATAAGGAAGGGATTATTGAATAAGGAGGAGGTTATATTAAAGAAGGAATGACATTAGAGGTAATTAAGGAGGTTTAGGACATGTGGCAGGTTGTCACAAAAGGAGGGGGCTTTTTGAAAGTCTATATAAGGAAGGACAAAGTACAATGAAAATATGACTCTCTCTCTTACCACTCCTAGTAAACTGAGGTCATTTGGTGTGACTAGGACGGGTAGAACCAAAACTAAAATCACCCCTCACCAACTATAACATTGATCGGTCGCCAACTTTCACCTAATTCGTTCAAGGGGTTTGACACCGTACTTTCGGCGAGACGAATAGTACATGTTTTTTTTTTTGGCTTTCCAACGATGCGATTATGATTTAATAGACGCATTTATGTGTCTATTTTCATCTCTTTTGTGTATAGTGTTAGTACCCATTTTTGTACTAAATTTGGCATTTTATCCCTTTGTAGGTGTTTTTGGAAAAATGGACTTTTGCGGCGAAATTGGCTCGAAAAGTGGTTTTTGCGCTCATGGGAGAAAATTACTAAGGGGCACCCAAATTACTAAGAGGTGACCACTTGCTATTCGCACCCCTGGTCCGGATAAGGGGAGGTCAGCCCCTTCGTTTGAAATTCATTTTTGGCGGGAAAAAAAGTTCTTTGCTGCGCAGCGAAGTTTCCATTTAGAGTTGGATTTTTGGAACTGATTGGAGGAGATTCAATCGCCAAACTGAGTTGGGATGGACTTGAATGGAGTAAACAGGGTTGGTACATCTGTTTGTATCGATTAGAATGGGCTAGATGATCGGGTTTTGATAAAACAGGAAAAAAAAAACTATTTATGGAAACAGGGAAAAGAGTATTCTCGGCAGTTCTGAGTTTATATTCGGCAGTTAAGTGAGGTTTATGGGAAGATATATTCTCCTACAAGTTGTTCCTATCAAGCTTAGGAAGTTTCAATAAACAGAAGATTGCGTATAAGAGAAATAAGAGGAATTATTCAAAACTTGGCAGCGAAGAAAAGAGTTATTTTTGGGGAAGACTTAATCAAGAAAGTTGCGCCTGTTGAGTATATATAGGGTGGTGAGAGTCCTAAGAACACTTATGAACACTTTAGGGGAAGTTTAGAGCACTAAAGAAGTGAAGAAAATCGAGTATAGAAACTCTGCTGCTGCTGCTGAAGAAGAAGAAGACGAAGAACATAAGACCCACAGAGTCAGTCGCAGAGGCAGACTTATTTTCAGTGACAACGAGTTATGGTCGCTCCTGTCTGCAGTCACCGAAGCCTTTCAGCAACGATTCAGTCTTCTGTATTAGACTTTCAGCGACTACAGTATACCCTTTTCTCCCTTTTAATCAATTTTTGAGCCATAAACATGTATTTTGAGAACATGATTAATATGAGGAGCTAAACCCCATTGCTGAGGCGATAGAGGAAGCTATTTTTCCAACAAAAAGTGGTATATTCTATTTTATTTATTTTATTGCAATTATTTTATGATTATTTGCCTTGATTGAAAATTGTTTGAGTGATTTTTGTTGAGCAATTGTTATTTCTTTTGATAGAGCATTCTTGGACCTAGGTTTTTGATGTTTTATGCTTCGGATTTACACTTGTTATTTTGAAAATCTACATGTTGCAATAGTTTAGAATCAAATTGAACGAGAAAATTGCATGAATATAAATACTAGATTAAATCACTTTGAACTTGGAAAATAGTGGAATCTCAGCCTCAGTGTTCTTTTAATATTGATATCAACTTTGTCAGTGTTTGCTATAATTTTTAGTAATTTTTCTATTTAGTTTTGAATTTAAGTCTAAAGTTATCGTTCACAAGTTCGAGAATCGAATCTTATTACCACTACAACTACAATACACATCAATTTTTGACTACTGGGTTACTTTACAATTAACCTAATAGTCAGGGGACTAATGTTGATACATGAAAAATAATACCCCTTAACGGGTTTGGGGTGCCCCCAAAGGGGAGGTAAGCCTAATGTGAGATACGGGGACTTGGGGACTAAGCCCAAGTCCAATGAGAAACTACCCATGAGATAAAAGGATAAGGAAGGGATTATTGAATAAGGAGGAGGTTATATTAAAGAAGGAATGACATTAGAGGTAATTAAGGAGGTTTAGGACATGTGGCATGTTGTCACAAAATGAGGGGGGCTTTTTGAAAGTCTATATAAGGAAGGACAAAGTACAATGAAAAGATGACTCTCTCTCTTACCACTCCTAGTAAACTGAGGTCATTTGGTGTGACTAGGACGGGTAGAACCAAAACTAAAATCACCCCTCAACAACTATAACATTGATCGGTCACCAAATTTCACCTAATTCGTTCAAGGGGTTTGACATCGTACTTTCGGCGAGACGAATAGTACATGTTTTTTTTTTTGGCTTTCCAACGATGGGATTATGATTCCGTCTACATCGTACTCCTTGTCAGTTATTTCAAAAGTTGGCAGCTTTCTTTCGTTGCTATTAGACTCTTCTTTTTCTTCTACTCTCTCCTGCTTTCGAGTTTCCTCTTTTGGCCTACCCTTCGGAGGTACTTGAGACTTTACTGGCTCAAGGGCTATTGTGGTTTCGGGGTACTCAATGAATTTTAATTGGTGCATCATAATATGGTATTAAGCCACATATACCATCGACAACTTTGCAAAAAGTTCTTTCAGGATCTCTGAATCCATAAACTCTTCTCTGGGAGGTTGAAAAGATAGATATTGCCAAAATGGATCAATACCCGATAAAGGGATCACACCATCAAACTTAGCAGTCACATGGCAACATAAGAGTCCCAATGTCACCATACATATAAAACAACACAGACCTAAATCGATACCAAATCTTTTTTATAAAAATATTTCTTTTACCAAGTGATTAATCACCTATTACGACACGTTGTAGGTAATGCCGCGCAACATCGGTTGTTAAATTTGATTGGAATATTTCCATAATCCTGGTAAATTCCATAAAAAAATATTTATGGAAATATTTCAATAGAATTGGAAATGTACCTTGACAACCATTCATCTGCTCCTTAATTCTCCTGTGAGCAGACTCCACAAGGCTTGTGGCCTGGTTGTTATAGTGTTTTACTTTGTTAGCTCGTGCAGCTACGGACTTCTCTTTGTTTGGATCCAACCACTGTGTATGGAAATAAGACACAGCTTGACAATAATTTTCGTTCAACCGGTTACAGAAACAAACATATTCATCTTTAAACACTTCCTCCGTGCACGACCAAATCAACGCCTACCAATCCTTTGCAAAACTCAACCATCTGGCATGGCCCTCTTTATTTTTATTATATTTTTCCTCTTTCGTAATCTTTGAGGCCCTCTCTTGCTCTTCATTTGACCGCTACCCTTTCTTTGCACGAGCAGGGTTAAGAACGATTTTACAATTGAACTGGACGTTTGAGTGTATGTGAAACATACACAACAAATGTGTTACAATGGGAAAGATAATGGGAATAATTTTTAGTAATGCTTTATCCGCATCAGATAAGATATATAACTGTCGGTGTTTCGTTTCCCCGGTGAAGCAGTTTCGCAGACTTGAGTGCCCAAACATAACTTTTTCATCTTCTGAAGGAAAACAACAGAGCGCTAACGACCGTTTAGTTGAAGTATGCGAAAACCGGTGGAACAACGACATACCATATACTTGTCCGTCTTATAAGTCGAGTCTACAATGAGAAACTGATAGAAGGATTGAGTTAATCCAATAAACAACGGGTGCACAAGGAATAGATCGGTAATGTTGCCTGCTTCTTCTCTTGTTTTTATGGTATAGTTATGTTGTGTAGTCATCCACATGAAGTCCTGGAGTACCGTCCTACCATCAGATACCACTCTTTTTATCTTTTTCCTTCCTGCGTATATTTTACTGAAACAAGATATGTTGTTCGGGTTGTTCTCTTTAATTGCATTAAGTATGATCTTAGGCCGGAGACCTTGGCCGGTGTAATCCTTCACAATGACAAACTCATCAATAGACAACTTAGCGGCGGGTGCATGCCCAACTAGACTCTCTGGTTCATCATGGTTGTGATATCCACACAGAACGTGCACGTAAAAATCTCTTATTTTGTTGCGTAGAACCTTTAATTTGAAGAGGCACACAATTTTCCTGGTTGCTCTCTGACGCATCTTCCATTTTTTATTTTAATGGTAAATACTACATCCTTACGGTGGGACGGTTGTCTCCACTTCTCTTGCACACCAATTTCATCAGTGCAGCGATGTGATGATGGTTAACAACAATCACGTATCTCACACTCCTACCAGTTTTGGTAACCCATTTCCTTGTTTCATCTCTGGTTTCAAAGGTCTACAAGTCGGTTAAAAAAAGTCAGCGTGAGATGTTATAAATATATAATCTTTTAAAACACTACCTACTGATAACTTGCCTGCTTGGTGTGATAGTACCGGGAAGTTTCAGGGAAAATTTTGTTAGGAGGTTGGGAAATATCAGGGTCCCTCTCATCTGGAGCATGATTTTCATTAACGTCGGGAAATTTTTTGTTGGGTGGTTGGGAACTATCAAGGTCCCCCTCATCTAAAGCATAATCTTCACTAACATCGACTCTGCAAACGACCTAAAATATATGCCATTTGAAGATATTTGTTAAACAAATATTTATGATTTTACATATTATTATACGTAACTAACTGACCATAAACCTGGAACCATTATTATACGTAACTGACCATAGACCTGGAACCATTATCTGAAAGAATTAATATTAACAAAAATATTGCGAACCTAATATGAATTACCTAGGCCCAGTTAAACTAATATTATTTTATAGGAGTTCGCAATACAAAATAATAATCAGCGTCAAATGACCACAGTTCGTAAGGAATATTATAAATATCTTCTGAACTATATGTATATTTCAAAGACCAATTATATATAATCTAGTTCGGTCTCAAAATAATCATTAACGGCCGAAAGGGTACTTTGAAACACACATGACAAATATATTTCGAACTGATTCTGTGTTTAAAAACCCAATCAGATTAATTATCATGAAAGTTCGGTCACAAAATAATGATTGGTAACCGAATCAGATTACTTTGACATGGAAATGACTAAAACAGACCGAACTTGATCTAATTTACTTAGACCCAATTAAATAAATATTATTTAATAGACTTCACTTTCAAAATATTACATAAAGGTCGAATCATATTAGTTCGACAGAGGTAAGAGAAGCAGGCCAAACTTGAAATGACTATTTAATTAAATATAACTTAACGAAGTTTCCTTTCAAAATAAGACAAAAAACCAATAAATGTCGTATCAAAATTGTACGTAACAGATCTAGCAAAATTAGAAATGCTGAACTTGATTACTATTACATATAATATTTAACAGTCTTAAATAAGTTCGGAGGAATAAAACAACCATCAAACGAATATCTATTAACCACGATTGTGAATTACATTCGAGTATACAATTCCTGATCCTACGAACAATGACTGAAAATACGATTTCCACCATTGTTAACCCTGAAAAATTTGAGTTTTCAATTAAGTAACACACTTACCTCATTATGAGGTACATATTCTCCATTCGACTCTTGAAATGAGAAACGATGAAAAGATTTACAATCCAAAAAATAATTCACTTCGGAATCTTGGGTTGTATTAACATAGATAAACTTTGCAACAGGTCTTCATCACTCTCATCCATCTTCCTAATTTCAATATGATTATCAAATGATAGTTTCACATCTCCCCAAACAGTTGCTTCTTGAGATGAATTCGAGAAGGAATGGATTGGAGCCTAGGGTAATATAGCATGAGTTATAGTAACTAGTTAAAAATATAATACCCCAAACACATGTATTAGTAGAAAGGGTAAAATAAGAATATAAGATAGAAGAAGGATCCCTTCACACTTTTATTATCACACTATCTCACACGTTGGACGTTAGTTTTGTGAATAAAAACCAAACCGTAACGGATTTGAAGCTAATATTTTGAGGATATGTTCCTCTTACCAAGTTCTACATGCTTACCAAAAATGAGCTCATTCCGAGATATAAAACCTCACAATCTACCGGCCTTAATTTCGACGGCCAGAGATCCTCAGATTTTCGACGGCTCATTTTCAAAGTAGTAGATGATGGTGTTATACTTCTCGGAATACGCTCATTTTCGGTAGGAAAGTAGGTCTATGTAATAGTAACATATCCCCAAAGTATTAGCTTCAAATCCGTTACGGTTTGGTTTTAATTCGCAAAAATGACATCCAATGTGTGAGATAGTGTAATAATAAAAGTGTGAGGGGATCCCTCCTCTATAAGATATACGGTTAAGGGATATATTCAAGGATTAGGGCAACATCCCCTTTTTGTCGCCTAACGAATTTTGTAGCCGGACCGAAAATTGAAAATTGGGCCTTTGCCTAGTGTGTTACTTGAAAGCCCATTTCTTCTCATTTATATATAAGCTAAATCTTGCCCAATGGGTTCTTAATAGTTAATTAAGGCTTGAGACGAGCAAATAATTATTCTGTGTTGGGTTTTTATCTCTAGGCACAGATAAGACAACTGTGCCTGGCCAAATTTGACAGATTTGGCGTTTGCATTACGCTTGATATAGAGACTTTCTTGTGCTGGATGCCAAAAAATCCAAGCAAACTAAGGTATGATTTGCTTTATAGCGAAACACTTTTGGACAAAACACACACCAATTAAGTTTTCCATTATAATCTGGCAGAGTTTATACCATTGTCGGTTGTTTTTCTTTCCGGTTTTGTGTTCAGAAAATAATAAAAATCAGCTGTTGGCGGGGCTTTAAAACCTGCTCAATGCCATACTCATTTGTAAAGTGAGCCGGATTGAAAAACTTTACCCCCTGTACATATTTTGCTTGGCACGGTTTAGATGTGCATCAGGCCTAATTTGCAAATGCCAAATTATACCCCAAATTTGATAGATTTGGCATTTTTCAAATGTCTCCTTATGTTGCGCTTGAATACATAAAACCATATCTAACAATTTAGTACATAATCCACACTTCACTTTGACAACCTGAAAATTTATTTCACTTCGCAAGAGAATTTTACTAGGATCAAGCTAACAACATGCATGTACAACCATTAAATTTACTTACTAGCTATAGTTCACTCCAGCTCAATTTATACGTGGCCTTCCAAGTTTACATGGCGCGACTGTTTACTTTTGTCATCTCTGCATGCATCAGCTGAAATTTCAGTAATATCGTCTTAAGATTTGGGCACATAATCTAAACTAAAATACACCAAAACATGTGCATGCAGGACCCGTTTAAGTAGAATGCAGGTGCAGTGATGAATCCTTTTACCTTTTCGTTTCTTTCCTTCTTCTCCCCGACTACTATTCTAACAGCTAATCGTAATTAAAACTCCATTAAAACTATGAATTAAATTTATTTTCGTTATTTCTTTCTTTCTGTGGCCTTCCAAGTCTTTCGCTTATTTATTCGTCTTAATCACTCTCTCTACTACATATATTTCGACTGTCCATCTCTACCTCTCACAGTCACAACCCCATCTCTCAAATTCTCAGTTGAGAATTTCTCTATCCATGGTTCGTTGAATTACCACGTTAAACCAATTCGATGAACATGGGTTTAGAAATCCTCGATGAGTTCCTTCCAATTACACCGATTCGAACATCACTTTCGTGTAATTTGCATTCCACGGTTTCTCCACTTACTGTAAATAATTTTAGTGAAACGAATGAGAAGCTGAGGAGGATTATTGTGGATGAGAAATGTAATGACTCGGTCGATTTCGATAAATTACAGGATCTTGTTAGTACCACGAATTTACAACAAGATCTTGTAAATACCACGGAATTCACCAAAGTTGTCGAAGCTAAAGAAGATTGTGAATTTGAAGATGAAGAAGAATTCAGTACACCTAAAGCTGAAGACAAATTGTTAAAGATGCCACTAGTTTGTCCCCCAGCACCAAGAAAACCAAAACCACTGAAGAGGAAATATGTGTGTTCATCAGAAAGGTTGTTTTTAAAAGTACCAAGGGATCTAAGTTCTGTTTTCTTTGCTATTACTACCAACCCAAAGAAGGTCAGGGTTGGCTGATTGATTAACTAGTTTTTTTACAAAAATAATACCAAATTGTTGTGACCATTATAAGGTAAAATTTGGTGTTCGGCATTTTCTTCTTGTTTTACCGGGTATGTGGTAACATGGGTCAAATCCATTGACCGAGTCACGTTTAACACAAAATTTAAAAAGAGGCTTAATAAAAACTTATAAATTTACGGGGTTTTAGGATGGGGTTTAGAGCTAGAGGCATCTTAAAACAGGGAACGGAAAACCCTTGTTTTTCACTTTTTCTTCATTTTGTTCCATTTTAAAACATTCGCGCGTCTTGGTTGGCAGTCAATAAGGAAACATTGATCTCCCATACTGCTCTAAACTAGGGACATTTGATATTCACCTTTTACTTTGTTAACTTATAAGTTATATATCATACTTTGTTTAATTATTTATCTTATTAGCCCTATTATCACTTGCTACAATAGTTAATTTAGGGACCATTTCCCTTGTCACATGAAAATTACTGACATATCTTTACCATTTTAATTTTAATGTACTTTCATCGATTGCTAATTAAAATTCAACAGTATCCTCAATTATGTGTCAATTTTAGGGATCTGTTCCACTGTGTTTCCCTGACATATTACATGATACTAACATATTATTGGAGAAGTGTTGTTTATAAGGTAATAACAAATTTATAAATTTACTTCACTTCCAGCGTCCATGTGATCTGATTCTGTGTTATATCATACTTTGTTCTAGAGACTAGCCCAGTTTTTTATTATTTTATATTACTTTGGTTTTGTCTTTAAAAGTATTATCCTTGGAATATACCTCGGATCTAAAGACTACTAGTCCAAGGATACTGCTTCAAAAAATAAAAGAGTACAAGGTTACCAAATTCAACTAAAGTTACCAAACTCTGTATCATTGAACTGATTAGGATGAAAATTTGCACACCTAAATGGAAATTGGTATCCAGCAGAAGTAGCCTATGATCTGGATTAAGCACAAAGTTAATGGTCCAGAAAATTGACAGAAAACATAAATTGATAAAAAAAAATAGGATACAATGACGACAAACATATCCATGGAAGTCTTTCAACCTGTGTTTAGGAATCCTATTATTATGGTTGCGCCGGGAACAATTTGGAAAGATAAAATTGGATCATGAAATAGTAATGTTAAAAACCCTGCATCTTATTACTTTTGTTGATGTTAGTTTAAATTTTTTATTTTTATTTTTATAAATTAACTTTTTGTTTTTCTTTTCGATTTAGAAAAGAAGTAGAAGGAGGACAAATTTTTTTGATTTTTAAAACCTTGGAAAAATATGAAGAAATATACGATCAACATAGTCATACACACCTCTAACTTAACTCATATTACAATTTTGTTGCTTCTAACCGCTTAAGGTACGCAAAAAATTTGGAATTTTTCAGTATTTTAAGACTGAGAATCAAGAAATCCTAGCCATAACACTAGCATACGGCTGGGAAAACGTGAAATCCCATCCGTAATCAACCGTCAACGGTTTGGAAATGAAGAACTCTTAACCGTAAACAAGAACTTACGGCTGTGACATTGGACAGGACCCAACAATGAAATAATTTACTGATGGGTATTTTGACTTCTTAGCCCATATTTAAGGCTAGGACATAAATATTACGTCTGGAATTTTTATCTATTACGGTTGAGAAGTACCTAGACACAAACCTAATTTACGGCTGAGAATCCTAATTTCCTAGCTGTAATAACTAATTTACAGTTAGAAAATACCTAGACGTAAAATCAACCTCTATTTTATTTCTTTTGTTATCAGAACTACATACGGCTAGGAAAATCTTATTTTTCCAACCGTAAACATATATTACGGCTGAGCTGTAACAACTAATTTACGGTTGGAAAAATAAGAATTCTTAGCCGTAAGCAGTTTCGGAAATTGTTTTTGCTAACCTTAACTTAATCAAACGGAACAATCAAAAGCAAAGATAAATGGTGGGGTTTCAATTGTTACCTTGAACTCAACTGATTCGTAACTCAACTGAGCAGTAACTCCTTATGCAAATTGTGGCGGAAATTCATCTCTTTTATGGTTAGGTTTGGGGATGCTTTTCCCAACCGTAAATTTTCCTGGAATTTCTACCCAAGAGTTGTCTTTGCACCTTCCAACTTCTTCTTTTCATGCCGGAATGAACTCCTTTCCTCTTCTTAACTTCTTTTAACACCATTTCCATTGATTTCGGATGATTCACCTAAAGAAACAAGTAAAATAGAAAATAAGAGTAATACAAGTCATAGCAACTATTAGTATGGATTAGACGATCTAAACATGTAAATTAAGCACCTATGAAATTCCCCTACACTTAGATTTTGCTAGTCCTCGCGAGCAAACCACCTAACCTAAACTAAAGTACAACAACCCCTTTCGCTGAGGATACGGTTACACTTAGCGTATGCAACAAGACTTTAAACCCCTAGGTATCCCTAGTGGACGAGTTATAGTCTCGTGAGGGCTTCCAAGAGGTATACCCACAAAACTTCCTCTAAAGTTCCAAGCATTCAAGGAGCTAGGAGGACAAAAAGATTCATAATCTAATGTCAAGAAGTCAAAAGTACAAGAGAAAATTCAAATGTAAAATTCCTTTAATCGAAGGATTGTGACAAGTAAAATCTATGTCATTGAAATAATTCAGGTTCGAGATCGAGCAATAAGCATTTAGCATTGACTTCTGCTTCACCAAAATGGTTTCATGATAATTGCACTCAATAAGACAGCTTTTTCATGGGTCTCACATGTGTGCAGGTAGGAATAAAGAGAGAAATCCTACACACGTTGAATAGTGAGAAGGAAACCTTCCGAAATAATTTCTTGAGACCCCACAAAATCATGGGAAATGAAAATCTTTTTCTGATGATCTCTAAGAAAGGAAATCAACCACTATTGCGAGGATGGGAATACTCACTCACATTCATATTCAATCGACAATAATGATAACACCGCTCTCACAACATCCAAAAGAAACATCTTCGGCTTGTCGTCTTGATCTTCTTAGTCTTCGGCTTCGTCTTCAACTTTCAATGATAAACTCTTGAAATTCGTAGAACTTTGACAATGAATCTTCATAAGTTGTAACGTCTTCGTATCATAAACTTCAATAATTCTCATCATTTTATTTTTTTCGCTCTTGTAAATAAGTCTTCAACTTGGATATAGAATTCTATTATATCTTGTATTGTTTCTTGTAAACCTTGAACACCTTCAACTTTCTTCATAGATTTTGATGCCGCTCGCTTGTTGATGATGATCATGTGTTTATATGGACATGTTGTTGTCGAGAGAATGGTTCTAACTGCAAATCAAACTACAAGAAGGAGGCTTTTATCTTTAGACGTCACCCTCATGATTGACAAAATTAGCACTCGAGAGATCAAAAATAGTGATGAAATTGGTGCAAAGTTGGGTAGCTCACCATTCTTCCTGAAATTAGCGTATGGTGAGACATACTCTAAAAGGAAAAATTTAGTCATCTACAAAGAGTTGAAGGTCGATGCCTCTCTTGATATAAATATGGGCAGTCTCCTCTAATGATTGATCAACAACTTTAACACTAAATATCTTTCTGCACTTAATTTTCCACCTGCATGGTTAAGTTAAGCCACAAACAGTAATGAGTTCTCCCAGAGATAAATAACAGCTAATGTGTAGTATTCTCTACCAATTCTAAGTTCCATTATTTCGATGAGAATTTTGTATAGTGGCTCTAAAATATCTACAAGTTGGAGGTTTTATGCAAATATGTATAACACTCCCCCACACTTAAACTTTACATTGTCCTCAATGTAATTGACTCATCCAAAGTAAATTCAAGGTGGAAAATCCTAACATGATGTACACTTAGCTATCCCTGAAACTCATTGTATCACCGGATAACAGATACGCTTAGTCCCCTGATTCTATCCAACTAATCCTCCTTAAGGTACGCTTACAAGGTGTAACTCGATCGAACGCTTTAAGCTCTGTGAATTTAGATTTGATCCCAGCAGTTAAACTCAGTACGCTCGGTTCACTTACTGGTGTTGTCTTCACATAGGATTACTCCACAGAATGCCTTTGCAAGGTCTCACATTTTCTACTTGTGTAGGAGATGATCAAAAATTACGGATCGCTCAACTCTTTACTAGCAATAAAATAATCAATAGACTAATCTAGTTGCGCATCCAAATCAATCTAAGAATCAATCATAAACCCTAGATATAGAAAATACAATCGATGATGATTAAAACTTCAACAAAAAAACTTGTATTAACAAATCAAACTTCACGCCTAGAACATTGAATTCATCCTTAACCAACATAGGTTTAGCTACTCATAATATAAAGAAGAATGGGTTCCTCCTAAAGGGGTAAACCCTAGGTTTTGATGTAAGAGATGTAGTATGAGAGGTAGAATTATGTTTCCAAAGTGTGGAAGATGTAAAGATGACTTCTTAATATATTGAGGGTCTTCTTATATCGTGCTCACGTAGTCCAGGGTTTAGAATCCTTCCGGGACCGTACATTCCTTGATTTAAAAGGCCCAAACTCGTGCCAACACCATAGTTACGGGTGGGTTCAACCCAGCCGTAATTCTGACAAGAAAGTCGTCTCAAACGGTTGGGTCCGAGTCTCTTGGACCTGGACGTAATTATTCCTGTCACTTTTTGTTCTTCAATTTCGACTGTAACTTCTTCATTCAATGTCCGATTGACTTCATTCTTTTTGGGTTGAATTCATATCGTCGTCCTCTACAACATAGAAATACCCAAATCTTCATATCTCTTCACTTCATTTTACGCTTACATTGGACCTAGTCGTAACTCCTTACGCAAATTGTAGTGGAAATTCATCTCTTTTACGGTTAGGTTTAGGGATGTTTATCCCAACCTTAATTCTCTTGGGAACTTGTACCCAAGAGTTGTCTTTGCACATTCCAAATTCTTCTTTTCATGCCGGAATGAACTCCTCTCCTTTTCTTAGCTCATTTTAACACCATTTTCATTGGTTTCGAATGATCACCTAAAGAAACGAATAAATTAGATAAAAAGAGTAATAAAATGATAAAATGCAAGAACCACGGTAACTATTAGTATGTATTTGACACTCTAAACATGTAAATTAAGCACTTATCATCTTACAAGAATAACAAAAACATCAAAGTACAAGATAATCAAAATCCTAATACAGATGAAGATATCAATTACAAGTAAATCACGAAGAAAAAGAACCATAAATCGCAAAGATATATAATTTTTGTAAATGTAGTAGAGAAGGATGATGGTATAATCCGGAATCGATTTTGTAATACCCCGATATTCGGCAGTGGTTGGCCGATTAGAATATGAGTAATGGTTTGTCCTTTCCTAACACCGAGGCCTGATGGG
>JAJJMB010006998.1:5661284-5673715 GCA_023531105.1 Papaver atlanticum | reverse complement strand
GGGAGCAATCCAGTGATGGGTGACCATCCGGGAAGTTACTGCTGGATAACCGCAGCGATGCCTGTTGAAAACCCCACACTGCTGGATAACCTCAGTCGCTAAGTGGGTACAATATTTGTGGAGGGACGGGTCATTACAGATTTCGTCCATTTAATATGATTTTCTTCTTCTTTAATAAGAGATGCTCCTAGAAGAAAGCAATATTTTGCCCAATATCTTGTAGATCCAAACGAACTCGGATGCCCTATTTCCCTTAGATTGAATATGGATTCAAAACAATATCGTATTGAATACTCGATATTCTTGAATCAAGAATAGCAAGTCACGAACCATCGATCAAGGATTGAATAAATCGCCCTCAAAACGAAGAGAAACTCTCCCCAAATGGCAAAGAAAAAATGCTCCAAATAGCGAAAAATATGTCAAAAGACATCAAAAACAAATGAAAATTAATTTTATTCAATTGAAACTTAAAAAAGGACCAAATATAAACAAGAGGTTAATGGAGGCTATGTTTTTTTTTTCTTAGAGAGAAGAGAAAAGGAGAGGAGAGGTAAAAAAAAAAAGAGAGGAAATATCACAAAATATAATTTAAGGTATATATTTCTTGACTCAGAATCAGCATTGTGATACAAATCTGTCACTTGAACCAAAATATTTGCTAAGTGATCAAAAATCTACTTCACAATTTAAAGATTCCCAAGTGAACAAAAATTTACTGGGCTACCAAGAATTTGGATTGTGTCCCAAAATTTTCTTTGTAACCTATATTTGCATCATACCTCAAAAGCTACTATTATAATACCGAATATATCCAACAGCTAATCCAAAATATGACAGGTTGACCCTAGATAATAACTTAAAAATTTCTTTAGGCCAGCAGTCTACTTTTTTATTTTTTGATCGGTGAAGAAGAATATATCGATCAAAAAGGAAGAGGGTACAAAGAGGCTTGTACCACTCTCAAGATTTTACAAAGAGGATGAAAAAAGAGAGAAATAACCAAAGAAGTAACAGAGTACTTCTAAAGTTGAAGAAAATCAAAATACATCTTTTGCAAGTTGGTCATTACATCCCTGAAACTGAGAGACTCTAAATTATTGAATACAAGCCACCAAGTAAACAAAGTGTATTTAATTATCTGCTGAACAACAATCACTGTGATCACCTTATTCTGAAAAGACCTTACATTCCTCTCTAACCAGATACACCAAATAATAAAAACAAATATCATATGCTGAATCTGGATTTGTTGAACCGACTGCTGATGAATATCCAAGACAAACGCATAACTAGAAGATCATCAGGCATGATATAACTCCACTTTAAATTTTCCTTAAAATGCGATCAAATCTTCCTTGCAAAATCACAGTGCAGAAAGATATGTTTGATAGTTTCATGTTCAGACAAACAAGTTTGAGGAACTTCAATGTTTATACTTCTCAACATATCTATAGTAGGTAGATTATTATGAGCCAAAGTTCAAAGAAAGAAACATATTTTTGGAGGCAGCTTCTGACCCAAATGAATTTGAAGATTGGCATTTGATCTTGCTCAATAGTTGTGTTGGCTAACGCATCATAAGTAGATTTGACTGAGAACTGTCCTTTGCAGCTAATTGACTAACTAATTTCATCTGCATCTTCATTGTTTAAAGCAATCACATTCAAACTTCTTTGCAGATCAGAAAATTCAGTTCTTGCATCCTGATTCAATCTTCTAGGAGTAGCCAAATTCATGTTAGTTGTAGCAACATCATAAATTTCTGCAATAGTTGCCTCTTTAGCTCTTGATACTGCAAGGACATTAGGATACTTAGAGCATAGAGGTTCCTCATAAAGCCAAATATCCCTCCAGAAACTGGTACCACTACCAGAATTAACTTTGAAACAAATATGACTTCTAAAGATAGAGATACACTTCATAATACCCTTCCAGAGAGATCTATCATACTTGATTTTTGGAATTTTTGAGAACCAACCTAAGGCCCGTAATCTACTTAGTAACCCAAAATAAGACCCATGATTAAAAATGCAAATATTTCACCTCGACCAAAACTCAACTATGAAATCCCAAATTGCATGGTTACAAGTGTTAGTCGAATGACCCGAAGTCCACCACTTTAACCAAAATTTATGACGTGTTCCAATTTTCTCAGTGATCCATAACTTACCTTGTTAATAAAAATTTCTCCATTGCCTAAAATTTGACACTGGACTCGAAATTTCCATGAAGGCAAAGTCAATCGCACGACCCAAAATTTGCACATTAATTTAACAGTTATTAATGCGGTTTTAAATCTTCTGAGTGATCTATCTAGACCAAAAATCTTGGGTGTAATCCAACATTTTCTCATTTACTAATACAATGTTGCACAAAAGGAAATGATAATATGAATACCAAAACTAAAAAAAATGAAAATTTAATAGTCACATTTGTACCATACCCAAATTTCACAACAAGAATTTTTTTTCTAAAAATAGAAATATGAGTTTCTGAAGGGTGATTTAAAAGATATTCGTCTGTTCTACCTATAAATGCGGAATATGTTTATTTTTTTGGATTAAGAAATTGATTTTATTTCGCGTGTTTTCCTGTTTTAACCTTTATCTGAAAATCCTAGCATAATTATCCATGTATAATAAATAAGGGTATGCGTGGAAAAGGTCATCTTGGAATTGGAATTCTGCCTTTCTAAACTACGGCCTTATATGTGGACGAAGGAAGTATGTTTTAGAAAATTATTTTGAACTATTTTCACATGTAAAATTGGATACAACAGTAACTTTAGAATCACTGATGTAGTTCTCCGCAATTGTGTAAGCAGAAAATTTTCTTTAAGGGAAAAAGTATCTACGTAAAAAATAGTTGTTAGAGCACTGCTTGGTCGAACTCGCAAGCGTTGCTATCTCAAGCTTGTTTATAGAGTTTAGTTGTCAAAACTATAAGTCTTGATTTCTAGTCTACTTATAGCTATGTCTCGGATTAGGATAGAATGTATAGTTGAGCTTTAGACTTCATGACGTTCATCGATGGAAGATGAAGAACTACTAAGGGGAGATTGTGGAACTTCATCAACAAAAGGTATGTGGAGACTTGAACTCATCTGTCACTCAGAATTCTATTTCTATTTTATCTCCTATTGAGACAAAAGTCGTATAGCTATATAGACTTTACTTTATACACATTTGACATTTCGAGCTGAGTTTAGCTCGCTTACATATTTCTCGAAATATGTGTTGGTAAGCTTTCACTTTAGCCAAGTTCATCTTTTATTCTTGACGAAAGTCAAAAGATGATCATGTGAAAATCGCCTGGTAACATCTTACATGATTTGTGTGAGACAGTCATTTGATATAGACGGTATGTGTACCCGTTTGCATACTTGAGTGGGTTAAGTTCTAAAATCGGTAAAGTATGTTTACATACTCATGAACAAATACATTTATATAATAAGGAATGCAATCTTTGCAAACCGTGACTATAATGTTTATGAATTGATTCGAGTGAATCAAAACCGATTTTGCTTCAATTGTGTCTTGTATACTTCTGTGAGAATATAAACAATTGAACAACTCTATAACTAGTTTCATTTGAGTCATTTGAACTAGTTGTGATTAAGATGAACAAGGTTGATATGAAAGTGTTCATATGGCTAACTTCGGTTAACAATTATTGAGCCAACTCAATATACACGTTTAGGTACGGTTACCCATATCTAAATGAAAGTATATTTCATTTGTGTGTAACAAGCTAAGTTCAATCTAACGGTTGAAAGATATTAGCTTGAATCTGAAATCATGTTTCATCTAACGGTGAATATTGAATGCTTTGTTACCAAGGTAACATTGATTGCAAACCCTGATTTGAAGACTATATAAGGGAGAACTCTAGCAACTGGGAAACCTAATCCCCACACCTCCTGTGTGATACTAGTTGCGACTAGAGTCGATTCTCTTTTAACGTAGGTTTTTCTAAAACCATTATAGGTTAACGACTTAAAAACTTCATTGGGATTCTGAAGCCAGACCCAACTATTTTATCTATAGTTGCGTATTCTGATCTTACTTTGTTATATTGTATTGAGTACTATCTTCTCTAAGATTTGATCGAGATTTAATCTCCGATAGGTAAGATAAAAAGTAATCACAAAGCTCTTCGTCTCATTCTTTGTGATTCCATAATATCTTTTTCCGCTACCATACGGTTAAGATTATTGTGAGGTGATTGATATTACTAGGATGTTCTTCGGGAATATAAGTCTGGTGTATCAATTGGTTCCTGTTCACCTTGATTTATAAAAATACGAAACAAAACTCGTAGGTTTTTCTGTGGGAGACACATTTACCTATTCAATAGACTTTTTTTGTGTGAGACATATTTGTTTATCAAGTCTTCGACTTTTGGTTATAGCAACTCCTAGTTGTGGGTGAGATCATAAAAGGGAATCAAGTGCGTGGAGTCCTGCTGGGATTCAGAGACATAAGGAACGTGACTGTACCTTAATCAGTCTGAGATTGGTTAGGGCTCAACTACATTCCAGTCCGAAGTTAACTTGTAGTTGGCTAGAGTCTGTAGCGGCTTAATACAGTGTGGTGTTCAAATATGGACTAGGTCCCGGATTTTTTATGCATTTGCGGTTTCTTCGTTAACAAAATTTCTGGTATCTGTGTTATTTCTTTTCCGCGTTATATTTTCTATATTATTGAAACATCACAGGTTGTGCGTAGTTCAATCAATTAGATAATCCAACCTTTGGTTGTTGATATAAATTGATTGACACTTGAACATTGGTCTTTGGTACCGTTCAAGTTGTTTCTCATAATAATCAGGCTCGCGGATTTATATCTATTTGATTTGCTGATTACATTAAGAAATAGAGATATAACTCTTGGATGTATTTTCCTTGATTGAGTCTGACTGTCTAGTTGTTTCTCTTGGAAATATATTGGAGTTCGTCCATACAGGTTGCTGAAATGAAAAATTGGGTGTGGTTGTTAGACCCCCGCTTTTTTAATTGGTATCAGAGCAAGCAAACATGTTTAAAACCTCATAAGTCTGTGTTTGTAGCAATCTGAATATGTGGACAAAAGATTGTCTCATTCTTACGCATACAAAAATGTCTTCCAAAGTTTTTAATTATGCCATATGTCTTTGGCTTACCTCAAAGGATAACTCAATAGCTGATTCTTCCGAATCCCGAGGTAAAAAGTTTGTTCTATCAATTTCTGATAACATTCCCTCTAATGAGACATTTGATACCAAGTCAAAAGCTTAAGTGGAACTCACCAGAACATTAAAAAAATCTGCTGAGATTATCGATATTCAAGGTTCTAAAATAAAGACTCTTGAAGAAAAACATGCTCAGCTCATTGATGAACTTGAGAAGTCTCTTAATCGAGAACGGGAACTCTACAGTATCGTTGAGTCCTTCTCTAAAAATATCGAAAACCTTGTTCAAGAAACTACCCTACAGCATGAAAAGATTAGTGCTCTTGAAGATATTGTTAAAGAAGATTCAATTAGAGAAATTTTTTTGATTGCGACTCATTCATCAGATCTGAACAGCATTCGTGTTGAAAAAGAGAAACTGGTTGCATCTCTTCTTTTATCCCAGGAACAGTGCAAATCTTTGGAAAGGGAAAACTATGTTTTAATGAGTAAACCTTCTTTTGTGCCAATCTCTAATTCTCATAGGGGATTACAGTATATGAGAAAAATACTCCAAAGGAAGCATCTGCTAAGAAATGTTCACATGTCTTGCAGCCTTCTAATAGGGATACTAGTTTAAAATAAGTTCCTTCCGATGTTTCTCTTACATGAACCTGTTCCTTCCGTGGGAAAATAAATCATTATGATTCACATTGTTTTGCAAGAAAGAAACAGATTTCTGAGCTTCAAAATCTACTTCTTTTTGCTGTCGACAGAGTGAATTGTCTGACGACATCTAAAATGTATCTCATTCCTGCATAAAACCAGAATTCTCATGCACAAGGTTTCCAAAGTCGCCCCTCTAGAAATCTCTACAGGAATCGTGTCCCTCTTAATGGTGCTAATTTGTGCACTACAAATGTACACATTCCCAGTGCTAATGAGAATAAGTTTGGTAGACCTAAGTCTAGGAGATGGAATCTTCTCAATTCTGACCCTTTGGAACCAATCTCTAGAGGTCATAGATTTAGTCCTTAGAAAAATCCTTCTGATGGATACTCAAAAAGGTTTACGTCTTATTTCTCTGGAGTAATAAATAATCGAAGGAAGGTAAGGAATACAAGGCTCAAACATTCAAATAGTATTTACAACTCATCTCTCAACATTCATGGTGGGATCACATCTCACTTAGGTACCTATCTCTAGGTAATTTCATTCTTGTATCTAACTTGAGAGTTGAAAGGATGATATTTGCGAGATGCTCAAGTCTATTGTAGGTTACCATATGTCTTGTGTTTGATTTAGCTGTTTTTTTTATTTTGTGAATGTTGAGTCATATCTTGACTCCTAGTAACTAGTGTATCTTTTTCATATGCTCTGATTAAATCTCTTAATTATTGAGCTATGAAGGTAAGAGATGTCTGAAAACAGAGAGTATTTCCTTATTCTAGGATCTTTTCTGATTAATTAACCTATCATACCAGGTCCACGAACGTCCGTGTCTTTCTTGGGAGTTTTAGGGTTTCAATAACAAGGATGTCATTCTCTTGTTCGTAAACATATATATATATATATATATTTTATATTGTTTTTTCCTTCCCTAATAAAAAAAATGGAGAAGTCCTCAAGACCTCAGGAAGTGGTGAATCTTGAGATGGAAGAAGACATTAAAGGATGCGATTCAGTTCAAGAACTTATCTTGAAAAAGATGATTGCAGGGAAAGAGTACAACTCCTGGATTGGTGAATCTGTCAAGGATTTAATTATTTTTCAAAATGACTCTAAAGTCGAATTTGTAAATCTTCAACTGCAATTAAATCAGCTCATTGATGGTCAGACCAAAATCCTTGAAAATCAAAAGATCTTGATTCGGAATCAGAAGAAACTAATTGTGGACTGCGTCAAAGCTAGGTAGCTTGCCCGCATTGTTGATCGAAAAGTTAATGTTCTAACCCATGAACATGGAGTCTTTACGGTCAAAAGAATCAAGGATATCAATGATACCTTTTATGATGGAGCCTTTCAAAGGTATAAAGTTATCAAAGAAACTTGATTTTGTCTAGGAAACTTCTTATGAGAATTTATTCTTGTGTTTTAAGAAGGATAACTAGGGTTTGGAATACCAAAAATTGTGATTACACATTGCTATTGCCAACGATTTTCATCTTGCAGTGTTTTTAGATTTATTTATTTAAATTCTAAAATTTATTTGGAAGATGATTTTGCAGTATTAATCTTTTTTGGTTTTATATATTGCAAATAATGTTATGGGATAGGTGTGTTTACGTCCCGTGAACTATGATTGTCCCATATATGTCAAAAGTTAAGTTTATTATGTCATTATGCAAATATTGATGAAAAATATAATGAACTTTTGATGTCAAAGATTAAGTCTATGGTGTCATTATGCAAATACTGATGAAAAATAGAATGAATCTTTAAATATTCCGCAGTATTGATCTTTCCCTGATCCACTTCTATGTGAAAGTACTGTATGGCTCCGTAAGTTTTCTTATGTTGAGCATTTCTGATTAAATTAATCATGGGTTCTCTTGTGGTTAATTAGTTGAGTTTTCTGGATACAAATTCATGTTTCATGTGATTTGTTAATGTCCAAAGAAATCCTTCTTTTATTGTAAAAGTAAGGTCGCTCTTGTTGTTCTTTCAGGAATGACATTTTATTGGGGGGAGTTCTTAATTGAACTTGTGTTTAATTGCCAAATCTTTGTGGGGAGTGCGGCTGTGGAATATTGTAGGAGTTATCTTGTATCTTTATAAACTCCTTGATGAATACACTAAGTTTCGACTATGTGAAATCATCGAAACAAAGTTGATATGTTCTCTTTTAGTCATGAAGTGTCTCTTTGATAATTTCATTATGATCCCGCTAGTTTTCGTACCTTTGCAAATTTATATTGACAAAAAGGGGGAGAATTATTGTGTAGTTTACACTACAAATACATATGGTTTATGAATCATTATGTAAGGGAGAGTGGTTTTCATTGTGAGATGAAGTATTGACTAAGGGGGAGTGATACATATCACCGTAGTATTATTGTCAAAGTTGTGATACAATTGAATTTTGATGTTGTGTAATAATACTATGACACTGTATAACAATAATTGAGAACATCTGTTTTCTTATTGTTATGGATACGGATCTTCAACAACTATGATGCTGAGTTGAACACGTTCAGAATCACTGGAGTACTTGGAAGTGACGAAGATTTTGAGTAATGATGAAGAACCAAGGAAATCAAGCATTTGGATGAGAAGCTACAAAGTTTATTTATTTTGTAATCCATATGTATTGATAGTTTTGTCACTAAAATTGACAAAGGGGGAGATTGTTAGAGCACTGCTCGGTCGAACTCGCAAGCATTGCTATCTCAAGCTTGTTTGTCAAGTTTAGTTGTCAAAACTATAAGTCTTGATTTTTAGTCTACTTATAGCTATGTCTCGGATTAGGATAGAATGTGTAGTTGAGCTTTAGACTTCACGCCGTTCATCGATTGAAGATGAAGAACTACTAAGGGGGGCTTGTGGAACTTCATCAACAAAAGGTATGTGGAGACTTGAACTCATCTATCACTCAGAAGTCTATTCTATCTTATCTCCTATTGAGACAAAAGTCGTATAGCTATATAGACTTTACTTTATACACATTTGATATTTCGAGTTGAGTTTAACTTGCTTACATATTTCTCGAAATATGTGTTGGTAAACTTTCGCTTTAACAAAGTTCATCTTTTATTCTTGACGAAAGTTAAAAGATGATCATGTGAAAATCGCCTGGTAACATCTTACATGATTTGTGTGAGACAGTCATTTGATGTAGACTCGGAATGTTTCGTATTGATCATTTGATCACTTGAAAATTACTTTGAAGCTAATAGTTTGTGTGAAACAACTATTCTCGTCTTCTAAGAATGTTTCAATGATTAAAATGGGAGTTTAGAACAATTAACCATTGATAGGATATAGCACGATATGCGTACTTGTATGCTAACTGTTGCAAGTGTATTCCAAGTCCGGGAATTTAGTATGCATACCCGTATGCGTACTGATTCAACAGTTGAAGTCTAGGAACTATAGTATGCATACCCGTATGCGTACTGATTTCAATTGAGTTTGATCATGAATGACAGTGTGCATACCCGTTTGCATACTGACGAACAAGACCAGGTCCGGGAACTTAGGTATGAGTTCCCGTTTGCATACTTGAGTGGGTTAAGTTCTAAAATCGGTAAAGTATGTTTACATACTCATGAAAAAATACATTTATATAATAAGGAATGCAATCTTTGCAAATCGTGGCTAAAATGTTCATGAATTGATTCGAGTGAATCAAAACCGATTTTGCTTTAATTATGTCTTGTATACTTCTATGAGAATATAAACAATTGAACAACTCTATAACTAGTTTCATTTGAGTCATTTGAACTAGTTGTGATTAAGATGAACAAGGTTGATATGAAAGTGTTCATATGGATAACTTCGGTTAACTGTTATTGAGATAACTCAATATACACGTTTAGGTACGGTTACCCATGTCTAAATGAAAGTATATTTCATTTGTGTGTAACAAGCTAAGTTCAATCTAACGGTTGAAAGATATTAGCTTGAATCCGAAATCAGGTTTCATCTAACAGTGAATATTGAATGCTTTGTTACCAAGGTAGCATTGATTACAAACCCTAATTTGAAGACTATATAAGGGAGAACTCTAGCAACTGGGAAACCTAATCCCCACACCTCCTGTGTGATACTAGTTGCGACTAGAGTCGATTCTCCTTTAACCTAGGTTTTTCTAAAATCATTATAGGTTAACGACTTAAAGACTTCATTGGGATTCTGAAGCCAGACCCAACTATTTTATCTGTAGTTGCGTATTCTGATCTTACTTTGTTCTATCGTATTGAGTACTATCTTCTCTAAGATTTGCTCGAGATTTAATCTCCGATAGGTAAGATAAAAAGTAATCACAAAGCTCTTCGTCGCATTCTTTGTGATTCCACAATATCTTGTTCCGCTGCCATACGGTTAAGATTATTGTGATGTGATTGATATTACTAGGCTGTTCTTCGGGAATATAAGTCCGGTGTATCAATTGGTTCTTGTTTACCTTGATTTATCAAAAGACGGAACAAAACTCATAGGTATTTCTGTGGGAGAGATTTATCTATTCAATAGACTTTTCTATGTGAGATAGATTTGTTTATCAAGTCTCCGACTTTGGATCGTAGAAACTCTTAGTTTTGGGTGAGATCAACTAAGGGAATCAAGTGCGTAGAGTCCTGCTAGGATTCATAGACGTAAGGAACGCGATTGTACCTTGATCAGTGTGAGATTGGTTAGGGCTCAACTACATTCCAGTCTGAAGTTAACTTGTAGTAGGCTAGAGTCTGTAGCGGCTTAATACAATGTGGTGTTCAAATCTGGACTAGGTCCCGGGGGTTTTCTGCATTTGCGGTTTCCTCGTTAACAAAATTTCTGGTGTCTGTGTTATTTCTTTTCCGCATTATATTTTATATATAATTGAAATATCATAGGTTGTGCATAGTTAGATCAATTAGATAATCCAACCTTTGGTTGTTGATATAAATTGATTGACACTTGAAAATTCGTCTTTGGTACCGTTCAAGTTGTTTCTCATAATAATCAGGCTCACGAATTTCTATCTGTTTTATTTGCTGATTACATTGAGAAACAGAGATATAACTCTTGGATGTATTTTCCTTGATTGAGTCCTACTATGAAAAGACGAGGGTACCCAAATATACCTCAATCTAAAACTTTTCCACCTATAAGTCCTTTCTCCGAAAGTGATTGTCTATAGACTGAGTCGAGACAATACAACTAATCGGTTCACCCTTCGTGTGATCATCTATGGATACGAGATCGAGACAATACGACAACAAGATAACTTGTGTGATTGACAATGGATACAAGATCGAGACAATACAACAAAGAAGTGTGATTACTTGATAATAGGTTCGGACTTAACCAAACACTATAGAATTGCTATCAAGTAATTAGGAATTAACGTTTGTCTATTTTACTTCTAATTATAATAAAACAATTATGATTGCGGAAATAGAAAAGTAAAAGACACGGCAAGATTTTGTTAACGAGGAAACCGCAAATGCAAAAAAACCCTGGGACCTTGTCCAGAATTGAATACTCTCAGAATTAAGCCGTTATACAAAATCTAAACCAATTTCGTATAGTTGAGACCAAGCAACTAAACCTATAGTTCACCTAGTTCTCTCAGTATCCCTGCGCCTCCAACTTGTAATAAGTCACGTACTTGGAACAATTCCTTTGGTTCGTATTCAAAACAGTAAAGGAACAACAAAAATGTTCGGTAACAACTCTTTTAAAACAACGTGATATGAGTTTGACAAAAGGCTCTTACGTTTATCCCAATAAACTCCTTTGTCGGGTTCTTAGATCAATCTCTTCAACAACTACCAAAGTAATTGTTTAGACTATGCAATCAATACTATGAATCACAAAGAAATGTATTGATGCCGATCTACATAACTAATCAACCAAGGTTATCACAAAGATAAACCGATTATAGTTGGATCCCTCCAGCCGATCAAGTTTTGTGCACACCAAAGATTATGAACTCAAATAAGAAATCTTCTTTGTCTTCATATCTTCTTAGATCTTCAATAAACACCTGCACACAAACAACTTGAATCTCTTGTGCTCAATCACACACAGAACGGAGTCTGTTAACGATGGATTATCACAAGACGTCTTTAGATCTACAAACAGTTCTAAAGATCCCCATCGACACTTCGATCTAGTTTGAGTAAATATTATATCAGAAGAGAAGATTCTCAAGCATAAACAAACTAGGTGCAATCAAAGTTCAACAACCGTTAGTCAATCAAATCAATCGAAAACTAATAATAAACAACAATAATCTAGTTTCCTACCAACGGTACTCGTAGAGCTTCTCAATCCCAAAGAAGTATTTAAAGCAAGCGGTCGTAAGAGATTTCGCCTAATTAGGGTACTGTCCTCTCCGAATAGAAGGCTCCACCAGTAACAACACAACTAAGTAGTTTTGCTGGCTCTGAGGATTAGTTTGCTCGAAATGCAAACTTCAATATGTATAGACCAAGGAAGTTTGGACACCAAGGAATTTCCAAAATCGAATATTCTCAAAGATATGCAATAAAGTCCAAATAGGTTTTCATAATTCCTGGAAATGCTCTATCCAAATATTGACCGAAATCTCAGTAGAAAATCTCCAATTAGTAAAT
>JAJJMB010006998.1:5613574-5654020 GCA_023531105.1 Papaver atlanticum | reverse complement strand
TAACTAACTAACTAAGGACAGAGTGTCTAATTCACCTTTTAAGTTTTAACTCAATCAGCTCCTCTTTTAACTAACGTGGGTATCTCTTGTCATAACAACGCCCACCTAGCTGATGAGAACCAAATATATAATAACTAAGGAAGCTAGCTATCCTAAGACTTGGTTTAATTGGTGTCCATGATTCAACATTCACACCCACACCCACGGCAGGACATCAAAATACAACACCCAAGTATAGTGGGAATTCAAGATTCAAACAAAAATGTCAAACTGAATGGCGTCAGACGCCAACCCATTTGGTGTCTGATGTATCAATCGTTAGATCACCAATAAAACTATGAATCCAACGGTCCATATCATCTGGATGTTTGAATTTCCATAAAGTATTTCCTATACGCTATTTCGCCCGGCATTTAAGAAAATTTTGGGACGCCAACCTGATTGGCATTCCTGTCTTCATTCCATCTCATCGTTCAGCAAAACTGCTGAACCGCTCGGTGGAATTTAATGGGAAAACGACGGTTCTGAGGTAAAATCTTGAATCTTGGATGCCCACGAGACTAAGCCTAATGCCAGTGATTTGTTAGTGGTTGTGGTTGTAAGCATATATGGTTAGCTGATGTAAGTCATTAATCGGTTAAAATTTAGGGTTCCCCAATTTGAACACCACATGCTAAGCATGTTACCTTGTGTTTCCCTCTCATATCCTTTTATCTTACTATTTATTATCATTTTCCTTTTAATCATCGCTTTCTCTTTTTACAAATTCTCACACACTACTTACTATCATCATGATCTTCATCATCCTTTCATCCCCCAACAAAACCATGTGAGTTCACCAGCTTTTTCACCACTTCACACACCCCACGCCAGTAATAAGATCTGTAAGTTTAGATCCCAATATTAACAATACATAAGGGTAATTCAGTACTTTTAACTGCTACATGAATGTTTTTTCTTTTCTTTTTTACACAATAAATTTATTTATGTTGCTCTCTTCAAGTACTGACATTTTAAGGAAGAATATACCATCAAAGAGAACAGCATTTTTAGTTGTGTTCTGATTTTAATGTTTTTTGTTTTCAGTGATCAGTAGCTTGGGATCATTAAAATTGTACTATATGAATGTCATTTTCTTTTGAGAAAATTATTAGTACAATTTCTCTTTGTCCTTGAATATATATATAAAATAAAAAGGGGAAAGAAATTGGTCTCAAGATCTTGTGCAAAGATTGATTCATTAATGAACACACTTTGATTTTTGTAGTGATTACCAAAAGTGTGTCACTTGTTATTAGACGTTCAAAGTCAAGTAGGGTATGTGTACTCAAGGATGTATTTTTATTTTTCCGATAGCCGTGATCTTGAGTACGATTTAACATCATCTACGCCTTTTTGAACAATAGCCGAGTGTTCCTGTGGTCTCCGATACTCACCCCTGACCCCTTCATAGATTCAGGGGTTTAATTATGTAATCGATCTCGAACATTAATGTAATTTGCACTCTCGAAATTTGGTTTCCGCATTTTTAGTATTGGCTCAGTTTTATGCAAACAAATCCTAATTTAAGATACAAACAGAGATTTTGGCTACAAGAAATCCCAGAATTAAACTTACAAGTTACAATGGGATAACACAGTTTCTTTATGGAACTGTTACAAAGCTGAGCTGAACCAGCTCCTTCTCAACTTGGTGCAAATTGGTGGCATGCAATTTATGGACCCCTAGTTAATTTTTATTGCAGCATTAAATAAAATATTTTGTACCAGACCAGCTTGGAAATTTAAGAAAAATACAGTAAGAATGAGTAGTAAGTAGTAAAAACTCCCTAATATAAACCCACTTTAAAGTACTTAACTATTCAGCACATTATCCATGTTTTGACAACCTGACTTATTCACTTAGCAAGAATATCTTACTAGGATCATGCTAACAAAATGCATGTGTACAACTAGTAAATTGTCCAAGCTAATATCTTCTCCAGCTCAGTTTAGTATATGAGACTAACCTCGTAATAAATCAGTAACTATGTTTAAAAAAAAACAATAAAAATAAACTTAGAGCCGTGCATTTTGTAAAGTCTTCACACAAAATGAGCTATTTCACTTCAGAAAAATATTGCGGAGAATATTGATATTCTTAGGCAACTTGTTGTCTTATGGTGTTGTGACACAGACTCTTTTAATTTTGTTCCTCCTAGTCTCATTTGGAGCAATTGGAAAACTCTCATGAGAGAGTGATTAGCTTTGTAATATGTATTTCTCCTTTTCTCTTTTAATATAACCTTTTCTTCGAAAAAAAGAAGGAAAAAAAAACTAAGAAAAAAACGTCGGCCGTTACCAATTCTATACAAATTTTTTTTAATCCTCACACTTAGCTCGGAATGAGCTATAATCATTTGATAATAAAAATAACTCAATTTCCATTTATTTATTTTTTGCAAAAACAAGTTCACAAAGAGCTAAATTCAGCTGATTTATCATGTCACTAGTCTGTAATCATCCTCATAGAAAATGAGCTATTTAAAAAACACAAATTTGGTCAATTAACCCAATAACGACAATTCCTGGGTGAAAAAGACATGTAAAATTTGACACTGTTTAAATGGCCAGGATGTAAACAGTTTCATCCTACCCATTTTCAAATATTTTTTCTTATTTTTAATTTACATTAGGATGCATCCAATTTCACCCTCGCTATTTTTTAAGTTTAAGCCAGGATGAATCCATATTCATTCTTGCTAGTTTTTTGGTGTCCATTTCACCCATACTAATTTTTACTCGTCCATTAGAACCATGTTTTAAAAATATTTGGGCAATTGACCCAATTTCTCTTTAAAAAAAATAAAAAAAAATCAATCCTTACAACTGGATCCACAGGATCGGTAACCACTAACCTGTCAGCTCGCAGTGAGCTGAGCTATAATCAGCTGATTACAAAAATAACTTTTTTTTTTTTTTTTTTTTTGATGGGTTGCCTGATAGGGCAACAACAGGACAAAAGCCAAAGAAATAACAGTAAAAAAAGCTCCTATGGTAAAACAAATTTCCATTTGTTAATTTTTTTTTTTTTTTTTTTTTTTGCAAAACAAGTTCGGGACCTTCTGTAATGAGTCGAAGAATGGAGGTGGCGTGATAAATCATCCCCTTACCCTTTTTTTTAACAGCTCTTCTTCCGTAATCACTTTCTAACAGCAAATCGAAATTATAACTCCATTAAAACTAATATTAAATTGCTTAATTAAATATTCCATTCTTTCTTTCTTTCTGTGCCCTTCAAGTCTTTCAGTTATTCGTCTTAATCACTCCCTTTTCTCTCTCTCTACTACATACATATTTCTTCTACCTCCTCACCTCTCTCTTTCACAACCTCATCATCTCCCCCACCAGAACAACGTTGCTTCTTCTCTCTCTCTATGATTCGCTGAATTTCCACGTTAAACCAATTCCACGTTATGGGTTTAGAAATCCCTGATGAATTCTTCCCAATCACACCCATTCGAACATCCATAACACGTAATCTGAATTCCACGGTCTCTCCACTCTCTGTAAACAACACAAATGAGAAGAAAGTTCACAATCATCATCATGATCGCGTGAACAAGAAAGCTAAGAGAATTATCATTGATGAGAATGGTAACGACTTTGGTCATGAATTCACCAAATTACCGGATCTTGTGAGTACCACGAATTTACAGCAAGATCTTGTAAATACCACGGAATTCTCCGAAGTTGTTGTTAAGGCTAAAGAAGATTGTGAATATGATGATGAAGAAGAATGTAGTACACCGAAAGCTGAAGATAAATTGTTGAAGACGCCATTAGTATGTCCACCAGCACCAAGAAAACCAAAACCATTGAAGAGGAAGAATGGGTTTTCATCATCATCAACAGGGTTGTTTTATCAACAAGTTCCTGTGGATCTAACTTCTGTTTTTTTCGCTGTTCCTCCCAGTTCTAAGAAGATAAGAGCAGGTTAAATATTTAACTGATCAAAAAAATAATTCTTTTTTGAGAATTTGAATTTAATTCTGATTTAAATTGCTTTTCTTTTTTTTCTTCTTTCATTTTATATTTGTAAGTCCTTGCTGATTATGATTATAATCATTCTTAAGCTTATAGAGTTGAGTTGATGATGATGGGATTTTCTGCTTTGTGTTTGTAAAGTTTTGTTTGAGAAACTGATGAAAATTAACAAAATTTAATTAATGAAATGTGAAGTTTGGTGTTCTTGTTATATAAAATTTAGATCTTTATTTGATTTCGTTCTGGTTTACCTAACTAATTCTTTAGCTAGTTTGATCAAAAGAGAACACAATTCATGTTTTGTGGAACAAGAAAGGAATTTGAATCTCCATTTTTCTTTTACTTTGAATGTTTCTTTTGATAAATTACAGGAATAGCCCTTAACGGGAATACTCTATATTAGTTCAAAAAAAATTAAGTATAAAATTGGGAATTCATGTGCAGATATAATTGTAGTGATATCATCAAATGATTCAAATAACATATGAGAGAAACAGCTAATTTGAGTTGTCAAACTTGTTTAGTTACTGATGATTATATCTATTTGAGATAGTCTTTGTTGTTCTTAGTTGTTTTCCTAATTTAGGATTTGGTTCCAAAGATTATGCCTTATATGACATTGTCTTTCTTTTGACAGGAATTTCCATGATTAGGTATTGTTCCCTTTGGACCAAGTTTTATAAGACCTTAAAGATCAATCTTTACTAGCTATTTACTGTTTTGGCCACACTAGATATTACAGAACAATGTGATCCTCTAGAGATGTTTGTTTTCTTAAAACCAAATGACCTAATAGGATCATATTTAGTCCGTTAATGGGATTGATTCAATGTTTTTACAAGTAACATATATGTAAACTGGTTGGTTGTGATACTGTTAGTGATAGACCCCTGAGCAGCGTGCAAGCAAAGCTCGGGATTATTGAACCTCAAAGTGTTGATCAAAAAAGAAAAAATCAAAATAATAATCAATTCATTCATCCAATGTTTTGCTCGCAGTTTTCTCTAACTTGTTTTCTCTAACAAAATGATCAAATCTTAAAGGGGTTTATTTGCAAAAAATTTAAATTGAGGTGTGCATTAAGAAATTGGGCAACTCTCTGAGGTCCAGTATTAGCTGGTTAAGACGACATTCTTCAAGTAATAATTGATTATCGGTTTGCTAAGAGAAGACAAAAGGTCAGATCTTGGGTCCCACAATTAGTTGGACCACCGCAAACATAATCAGATCCAACCGTTAATTATTTCCAAACAAAGATCACAGAAACCAGAAAGTTAAAGATCAAAGGATTTTTACCGTACGTGATCCGAAGTCTGATTTGATAAGACAGAATGTAACTCAGAGAAAAATCCTCCTCGATTTTCACATCTGAAGCCGTCATTTCTAGTTACTGTGGGCACGTAAAATAAGACCTAATCTTAGGAACCACTGACCCAACCGAAATTTTGGCCGTTGGATTAAGATCTCTTGCCTTGATAGCCTTTTTCATAGTTTCACTAAAATTCCTTTTGGTCTTGTTTACGTAACATAGAGAAAAAGTTTTGTTCGATTTGACGAAGAAGTTGAAAGAATTTGTTTATGTGAACTACACTGAAATGTGGTCAGCAATTCAGGATTGTTCCTAACACTTTATGCCTTACTTTTGGGTCCCAACCAAAAGTACTAACTGACGGTTGGTTGTAGGGCAGGTATCCATAATTTGCATCTTGTTATGCCGCATGCATGCTTCAGGATCTGAATTGGCTCTTTGCTCTATTTAACTGTTTTAGTTCATATATAGGCTTTAACTCCGGTAGAGCTTAAAACCCTTGTCAAGTTAATGGGTACGCGGCAGATCCGATGGCATGGTTGGATGACATTATCATAACCATTTTTTTTCTATAAAATCCAAATGACGATTAATCTCCCCTTTTAATAACAACAACAAAAACCGGAAACATTATCGTGTTTCCAAATTTGGTGTTTGCACATCATTTTTCAGCCGTCAGATGAATTTACTTAAAGAATCAGCCATCAGATCTTCAAAATACGTTGACGAGTTTGGTGTCTGCACATAGGTTTTTCTGTAAATAAACTAAAAGGTAAGGGCAAGAATTCTAGGGACTGAAAACAAAAACGAGGATTAAACAGTAGCTCGTCTTTTTTCCTCTCTTCTCCCGGAGCTTCTCTGTGAATTTACAGAAGAAAATGAAGATTTAATGGAGGAATTCAACATGCATTCGTACTGATTCATCACCAGGATAGTTTCTTTTCCGTACCAATAATATTTTAATCAATATAATCAAATCTGACTTGATTTCTTCTACCAAATTCAATTGAGGATAGAGTTTTGATTTGATTTCAAATTTGCTAACCCTAATTCTTATACGAAAAATCAATGGAGGAATTCATCACATAGTCGTACTGATATCATCTTTCTTCTTCGTTACAAATTAGGGCTACAAAATATGCAATCGTTTCACGATTCAAATATTAGTTCATCATCCAGTTTTTCGAATTATATTCTGAATCCAATGAAGAGATTCTAAGTCATATCTCACCGCATGTCCATGAGCTTTAGTTTGATCGATTCATACTCATAATCAGAAATTTCCGCCCCCATGATGATGGCGGTGATGATTGCAGATAATAGAAACCATGTTGTTGAACAGAGAAGCAAGATCTGATTCAACAAAATTTCTTCCTAGGCTAAAAGAAACCTCAATCAGCACAGAGTCTCCAAATTCAAAAATACTTGTATGTTTTTCAAGGGTTTTCCCTAATTTTGGGTTTTTTTACGGAACTTGATCGACATTGGAAATTGTTAGATTAGAACATAGACGTCCCTAAAGTTTCATAAATCCCTCCCTGAAGTTGAGGTATCCGTTCTCTTTTACCCTCTTTCATTGTTTATGAACATTTGCAATATTATCCCAAACACTACTTATGTTTTACATTGTTGATTCTGAACACAAAATCTTTGTCTAATTCATTTTTTTTTTTGCTTGCAGGTAAGCAGAGATATAATGTTCATATGGATTCAATTGTCTTGGTACTTCACACAGAAGTATCTATGGATATACGATGGAGGCTGTCTCCCATGTAATAAATAAAGTGTGCTTCAATAGTCCTCGAAATACCAGATGCGTATTTTTGTCTTTATAAATAACAAAGGGTTTTTATGATTGATTAATTTTTACATTCAGTGTTATTAACTTTTTTGTATCTCTTATACATTCAATATATGATGGCTATTAAGGTTGTTAGTTTTGTGAATGGTGATGGGAATAAACTATTAAACCATATGCCGAACAAGTTGCAATGATCCCATCGTGAAATGAGCCTGTTTGTGTGGTTATATGAGTCTGTGAATCAATCATTAAAAATTCATAAACTTCCCCTTTGAAGCTAAAAAAAGATGAGCTTTAAGTTTCTAGGGATATCATTTTGATTGGGTGCACGAGGTGTTGCTTGGACTGACTGCTGCATCGCTCTACACTTTGATAGTCTATGATGTGAATGTAGTTTACCACATTAAGTTTTGCTATGCCAGTGTCTTGATGGCTTGCCATCTTTTGGTAAGTCAATAAATATAGCAGAATGGAACTCTATACCATAGCTAACTGATTTATACATCTCATTTTGTTTTGAGATGTTATTTGAACATTAAAAGAAATAACGAGAACTACACCACTGAGGTAAAGAATCCATTTCATAGGGACTAATCTTTGTGTATCATACAGTGGCATGTGATCGTCTAAAGATACAAGAGACCTACATTTGACATTATAAGTTGTTATTTTTTTTCCAATAAGTGGCACCTACTAATTGTTTCATATCTTAGATTTGGCGTATATTCTCAGATTCTCTGTGCCCTGGCGGATGCAAGTAGTTTGATTACTAAAACCTTTTGTTTATTAAATTTGATTATTGAAACCTACTGAGAAGAAAAAGTAAGACATGTTTCGTTTTCTTAATATGACTTTCCTCTTAATCAGATCAGGCTTCTGTCCGATGGGAAAATATGAGTTGGGAATAAAGGCTAATGGGCATTGCTAATAATTGTGGCAGAGCATATTTGAGCTTAGACAGCGTCAGCGGTGAAATTGAGAATTAGTGAAAATATGATTGCCATGAGCAATTTATCCAGTACTTTATTATCATTGTTGTGTTGGTTCATTTAATCGCTACAACAATTGAGCAGTGTTGATCAATTTATGTTAGGGGTTTTGAACATATCGAAACTGCAAAAGCTTATGTTTAGGATTTAGAGTAACTGAATTGAACTTTAGATTCAAACATGATATGTTTTTTAGCCGACTTGCAACGCACGTGCACTCAACTTGTTTGAAGTTAATTCTTTTGGTGACATGTTCTTTTTATAAAGATCTACACTCTAATAAAAATGAGTGTATTCCGAGACGTATAAGATCACCGTCTACCATTTTGAATATCAACAGTTGAAGAATAACGATTAAAATTAAAAATTGTGGATGGTGAAATTCGTATTTCGGTATATTTTCATTTTTGGTAGGAATGTAAAGTTTTATAAAAGAAACATGTTACCAAAGAGTTAACTTTAAATTCATCGTCGTTTGGAAAATTTTTTTAAAAATGGTGTCACCATGTCATCGGATCCTTCCCCCAAATTATGCAGTACAGGAATAACGAAGTATTGATGGTGGATTTTTGGCGAAGGTTAAATTCGTAAAATCGCATAGAAAAATTATGTATTTCTGACAGCATCATAGGCATAAGAAAATCAATATCTTCATGTTCCGCAAGAGAAGTGAATTGCGGTTCTGTAACCTCATCAAAGCAATAATGCATGACGGTAATGTTAGAGCCTCTGAGGCAAGAGCTTTCAATATCCACGTATTTTATTATTTATGCTGAGTGGCCCAGTATCTCTTTAAATATTCAGAATTCATTTGAAAGATGTATCTGGTGCTGAAACTTATTCCAGAATAATATTCAGAACAAACATGGTGCTGTCATCTCATGACTGGATTAATTAAATGCTCCTAGACAGATTGTCTTCTAGTATAGAGCGACTAATTAATTAAATCTAGTGTTGAATATTCATCAGACAAATTCCTAGAAAATATGTTATTTTACCATAATATTTACTTACTTCAATTCAAGGCTTTTCTCAAATGAATTTCATGGATTAGTAATGAATATTTACCTTTCGGGCATAAGGGTCACCACAGAGTAAGCCCCGAGTAAAAGGCATGGGTATACTTAGTAATAATGCTCCAAAAAGCATCCAAAAACATGGATGAACAAGGATATGGAAAACTAATCAAAAGATGAAATGAGAAGAAAAAAATATAATAATATAAAGAAAACCGTGTAGGAACGGATCCACCGACCGGCCATGCTGCCGGCCCCCACTCCTCTCTTTTTTAATACTATTTTATTCAAGGACTTCCTCTTTCAAGCAAAACTCTTTGATTTCCATATCTTCTCAAATCTTTCTCAATGGACCATATGGTTTGCAAAGCAAGTGGTCCTGCAACCATTATGACTTTCTACCTTAAAAATATTAAAATAATATTATTTTTAAATTTGCAAATATTGGTATTTTAAGCAAAATCTACTTTATCCTTCGAGCAAAATCAAGAGTTTCAATCAGGATCAAACTCTTTTGAAAATACGAAATAATGCTCGATCGACCATCAGAAACTACCAAAATTCTCAGAAATGGTTTGCGAATGACATAGTGGTATGAGCACCACCATGGTTGGTGACCATCAAAAGGCCGGTCCCATTTCTTTCATTAATTAATCACCTAATTAATTCTCTAAAGTCCATATTTGGTTTAAATACATAATTCATACACTATACGCATCTTCAAAGCAGTTCAACACATCACACACCAATCGATCAATCTCCATTGACCGCCACACATTCTCAGCTTCCCTCCTTACAGACCTACCCTTCTCATTCCTTATGACCGAAATGAATCTGAAATGGCCAATATCTTGGTTTAGGTCAGAGTCTTACATATTAGTATCTCGAACTCAAAGTACTCCAGTGCAGTACATTTGTTTAAGGTTTGGACGATTTGCTTCATACTCCACCACTTTTACCAAAAAAACAGTAAATTGTTTTTGCCCGCAAACAAATTGACGACCACAGTAGGAGATTTATTTCTCGGTTGCAAGCTCAGATGGTCTATTTTAGGTTAAATTCATTTATTCCGAATTCCAATCACAATCTTTCATACAATGATGTTTCTCATGCTTCTTCCACGAACCCTCTCATTTTCAATGACACAACCAACAGTGAAATTCCAACCTTGATCGAGTTGGTGAGAAGACAAGAAGCTCAGGGGAGGAATCTAACTAGGTTTGAAGAGGCAATAATGAATATGTTCAATTTTATTGAGAAGTTAACGGCAGGGTTAGGTGGCATTTCTGTACAAAATCCGGAGCCTTCAGCACCATGGACAAATTCCTCGACTGACGTCCCTCCTAAGATCAACAGCTTCACTTCGTGTGAGAAATTAGCGGGTCAAGAAGCGACGTGCTTGATCAAAAGCCTGTGTGAACTCTTGTACCTCTCCAAAGACCAACGTGTAAACATGTTTGATGCATTTAATCGAATATCATTTGATATACAATTGACTTAAATCGCCACTAGAGGTCTCAGAAGTATCTATGGCGTCTGATCCTTTGAACAACATCACTTTCACCGAAAAAGGCACGATGGCAGAAGAGGGACATACCCGTGATTTACGTGACTGCACATATCAAGGATTTATAATTTAAAAGGGCTCTCATCGACACAGGTATGGCAGCCAACGTTATCTCTTTCAAAAATTTCAGAGTTCCCAGAGTTCTAAGAAACAAAGTTTTCCATCATCCAGTTACGATGAAAGATTTTGAAGAGAGGCTGACCTACACATATGGATACGTCTACCTAGATCTGAAGGTAGACCTATGAAAAAGCGGGGGTCTAACAAACACACCTAATATTTTACTTAGCAATCTGTATGTACAAACTCCAATATACTTTCGAGAGAATCAACTAGACAGTCAGATTCAAACTCAAGAAAAGTATATCCAAGAGTTGTATCTCTGTTTCACAATGTAATCAGCAAATAAAACAGATAAAAATCCGTGAGCCTGATTATTATGTGAAACAACTTAAACTGTACCAAAGACCAATGTTCAAGTGTCAATCAATATAATCAACAACCAAAGGTTGGATTCTCTAATTGATTGAACTACGCACAACCTGTGATATTTCTATTATATAACAAAATATAATGCGGAAAAGAAATAACACAGACACAAGAAATTTTGTTAACGAGGAAACCGCAAATGCAGAAAAACCCCAGGACCTAGTCCAGATTTGAACACCATACTGTATTAAGCCGCTACAGACACTAGCCTACTAACAAGCTAACTTCGGACTTGAATATAGTTGAACCCTAATCAATCTCACACTGATCAAGGTACAGTTGCGTTCCTTACGCCTCTTGAACCACGCCGGATTCTGCGCACTTGATTCCCTTAGCTGATCTCACCCACAACTAAGAGTTGATACGACCCAAAGTCGAAGACTTGATAAACATATTTGTCTCACACAGAAAAGTCTATTGTATAGATAAATCTGTCTCCCAAAGATATACCTATGAGTTTTGTTCCGTCTTTTGATAAATCAAGGTGAACATGAACCAATTGATAAACCAGACTTATATTCCCGAAGAACATCCTAGTATTATCAATCACCTTACAATAATCTTAATCGATTAACGAAACAAGATATTGTGGAATCACAAACGATGAGACGAAGATGTTTGTGACTACTTTTCAATCTTGCCTATCGGAGAATAAATCTCGAGCAAATCTTAAAGAAGATAATACTCAAACACGATAGAAAACAGCAAGATCAGAACACGCAACTACAGAGAAATAGTTGGGTCTGGCTTCACAATCCCAATGAAGTCTTTAAGTCATTAACCTACAGGGTTTCGTGAAAAACCTAAGGTTAAAGGAGAATCGACTCTAGTCGCAACTAGTATCACACAGGAGATGTGGGGATTAGGTTTCCCAGTTGCTAGAGTTCTCCTTTATATAGTCTTCAAATCAGGGTTTGCAATCTAAGTTACCTTGGTAACAAAGCATTCAATATTCACCGTTAGATGAAAACCTGATTAGACTCAGGCTAATATCTTTCAACCGTTAGATCGAACTTAGCTTGTTATACACAAATGAAATGTACCATTATTTAGAGAAAGGTAACCGTACCTAAACGTGTACACTTAGTTGGTTCAACAATAGTGAACCAATGGTTAGCCATATGAGCATTTTCATATCAACCTTATTTATCTTTATCATAACTAGTTCAAATGACTCAAATGAAACTAGTTAGAGAGTTGTTCAATTGTTTATATTCTCATAGAAGTATACAAGACACAATTGAAGAAAAATCGATTTTGATTCACTCGAATCATTTCAAGAACATTATAGCCACGGTTTGCAAAAGATTTCATTCCTTATTATATAAATAAATGTATTAGTTCATGGACAAACCGATTTTTCACTTGCATCACATACACAAGTGCTCTCTGAACCGTGCAAGAAGGTTACCCATAACATGGCTCTCCCACTTAAGTGACCAGAACATAACCTACTTAAGTATGCAAATGGGTACGCATACCTAAGTAGCCAGACTGAGTTTGGTTACGCCTGTCCGCGTACGGGTACGCATACCATTTTACACTTCCAAACTCCAGCAGAAATTCACGGAACTTGAACTTCCACCAGTACGCGTACGGGTACGCATACTTAGTTCCCGGACTTCCAACAACCAACCAGTACGTGTACGGGTACGCATACCATGGTTCCCGGTTTTGGACTTTACACAAATGTGAATACACACTTTGTTTATATCCAATCATTGTTACATGTTCTAAACCCTCATTTCAATCATTGAAACATTCTTGGAAGACGACAATAGCTGTCTCACACAAACTATTAGCTTCAAAGCAATTTTCAAGTGATCGAATGATCAATACGAAACATTCCGAGTCTACATCAAATGACTGTCTCACACAAATCATGTAAGATGTTACAAGGCGATTTTCACATGACCATCTTTTGACTTTCGTCAAGAATAAAAGATGAACTTGGTTAAAGAGAAAGCCACATTTTGTGAAATATATAAGCGAGATAAACTTAGCTTGAAATACCAAATGTGTATAATTGAAGTTTATATAGGAATACGACTTTTTGTCTCAAATAGGAGATAGAGTAGATAGACTTTTGAGTGATAGATGAGTTCAAGTCTCCACATACCTTTTGTTGATGAAGTTTCACAAGTTCCCTTGAGTAGTTCTTCGTCTTCATTCGATGAACGCCGTGAATTCTAAAGCTCAACTACACTTACTATCCTAATTCGAGACTTAGCTATAAGTAGACTAGAAATCAAGACTTATAGTTTTGGCAACTAAACTTGACAAACAAGCTTGAGATAGCAACGCTTGCGAGTTCGACCGAGCAGTGCTCTAACAACCTATTCATTCAATAGTGAAGTTCTATGTGATTGAGAAAAAACCTGAATATCACATGATACTTGGACGGCCGTGGCTTCATGATAACGAGGTCATTCCGTAGAACTATCATCAATATATGAATATTATGCTGAATAACAAGATCGTTTACA
Source organism: Papaver atlanticum (assembly GCA_023531105.1). Taxonomy (NCBI): domain Eukaryota; kingdom Viridiplantae; phylum Streptophyta; class Magnoliopsida; order Ranunculales; family Papaveraceae; genus Papaver; species Papaver atlanticum. The sequence goes on along the minus strand of JAJJMB010006998.1, from coordinate 5,640,338 downwards.
TTGCAGCAGCATCATCTCCATATGCTCCAGTTACGATGTTGAATTCTTTGAACATTGAAGAGACGTCTCTGGTACACCTAGCCGAATTTAAAGCACTATACTTCCTGACTGGGCGTCAATTGAGAAGGATGACAGATTGCCACTACCAACCCTAATCTCAATGGTTCAACTATCAAATCAAATCTGAATGCAAGTCATAGTGGTGCTACCTATAACACTTATCATATCAACAACATTAGTACTCTGGACACCACCCTTCTTGTCAACAATACTGGTGACAATATCAATAATGGTCTTGACAACACCCCTCCTTCTAACCCGACTGTTGAGGAAATATGGAAGAATCCACCTACCATGGTTGAGATGATAATAATCCTAGTAGTTTTGAGCTACTTATAGATTATTCTCTCTTCTTTGAGAGAGATTTATGTCCTTATCATCTAGGGCTTTGGCATCCCTGTGCCATTAGGACTAAGTGCAGACGCAGGAAATCCTCGCCAAAATTCAAGGAGATATAGCTACCACGCTGACAGAATTTCTCAACTATCTGAAGACCTTAACATAGCAGTTGCCACCTTACCAACATCATCTCAAGAAATAAAAAGCTAAGGAAAATTCCACAGCCAATGAACAGGGAACCTCCAAGTTTCATATCGTAGAAGAGACGATGAAGACTGTGACGCCATCAATCATTCATCAGCAAAAGATCAGTCAAACTTTATTACTCGCGAAGATTTGAACCGCTTTTTGGAACATCATGGAAAGAAAAACTCATCCCCTGTCCACCAACATCAGCCTCCATATCCACCTGATGAACTCTTTTTCTAAGATTACCCTCTCTGATCTAGGAAGAATGTTTTAGAGGAGCAATGAGCATCCAAATGATTATATTAAAAGGTTCATAGTATAAGGTTTGGATTGCCATGATCCAAACATTACTGAACAAAAACTTGAGAATTTGTGCATCAACGACATAATCCCCTTCTTCAGAGCACTATTAGAATACTTGCGTTTTTTGAACTTCATGAAGTAGCCAAACGTTATGTTGCTACAGAACCTGCTTTGCTGGAGAGAGCTAAACCTGTCAAAGTTGAGGAACCTCGTGAGACTCGTAGCAACAGGCGCCTCATCAATAAGCAATACAATCTTCAACCTTCTGTAGATGAATGAAGGAGGAAAACGAAAATCCTCTTCTCCGGATGCTCAACAGCCCAAACGCGTAGTACCACCGTCAGCTCTAGCCCCAGCACAATAAGCACGGATGCCAAGAAGAGCAAATCAAACCCAAGCTGCACCAACACTGGCTCAACGTCAACAACAACAACATGTAAGGAATGCTCAGACGCCCTGTCATGTACCTGGAGGCACAGTGACAGGATAAACACTTGATTCAGAGAATCAAGTTTCTCTGCTCTTACGAACAACCTAAAAATCGAGTTAACGATTAATTTTGATTAAAATTGGATTGAGGTTTCATTACAGGTTCAATAGCTTATAAAGACCTCACTCACTACCTAGCATCTAACGGCTACACAGCCTCCAGGTGGTTACATCTGCCACACCCTTATAATTTATAAAGACACCCACTAATAAGCTAATTACTACTAATAAGCCTAATACTAAGTATTGACACTGAATGTGATAAGGGACACCCTCTTCTCATCATGTCGGGTACATGACATTCCCCACTCCTTGGAAACATCCTTGTCCTCAAGGATGAGAACCGAGCTGCCAAGTACGCTTCTCATCATGTCGGGTACAGCATGGTAGCCAGACATGGTTGCATCTCAAAAAAAAAACCGCAATGCAGGACAAGCTATAACGACGTGTCAATCGAACACTCCTTTTGACAGTGTTGAAGCCGCAGAAGTAGTAGTTCCGCAATAAACCAATAGCCACAATGCTAACTAATGTTCTTGTAAGGTCCTGGAATACTATATCAAGCCCAACAATCCTCTGGCCATCTATATGAGAGTTGGAGAGTGCACAGCTGGTCGGAATTCTTGCTGTAAAATCAAGCTGTGGACCTGATACCCTGACACCAAAATTGGAGTTGGCATTAGTTTCTCGTTTGTGCAATTTGCATTAGCTCCACTTTAAACTTGTACAGTGCTGACTACCCTTGGTGGAAGTTGTCTGAACTCCGGCACAGTTGGAAACACAATCTTGGCCTCAGATATAAACAAATAAGATAGCTTCCCAACCATTACTCTAACTCCCAGAAGTGGACTACGAAGATAACTCTCGACTGCAACCCATACGGTAACCTTTAACAGCTCGAGGAACTCAATATATCTCATCACTGCATTTATGAATGCTGTGAAGAATGTGAAAACATAAGCTTCAGTGACAAGGGAACTTGGTGCAGACCAATTTAAATCCCAACCATCCCCATGAATACCCATCAGTACACAATATAATTGAGCATCAGAATTTACTGAAATTAAGATGAATATTGTCCAGTGATAGTCCTGTGCCAGCAAAACAGATGGGTGAACAAACAGAGTAGTTTCCGCATCAACGACCTGCATTTTGCCTCCATCAAACAATAACCGTCTATAACCCATGGTACCATTACCATTTCCTACACTCTGTATATCAGTTGAACTTGAAACCAAGCTGAATTTCCATCTCAGGTACCTTACCCACAGCAACATAGTGAGAATCATTTCAACTTCCATAGAAGTATAAACACGAAGCTCCACAAGGTCACCATCATCAGGCCATAGAGCAAAAATGACATAGAAATATATCTATCGTTGCTTGCACCTTCCATACAAGGAGCATAGTACTACTGACATTACTCTCGAGCACTTCATCATCCAGTTCGTAATCACTACGATTGTCCCCACATCAAGATATGAGTACTCCATCATGAGTTCAATTGTTTTTCCACGATCAAATACTTTACCCCTTTTGAGCTGCACTAGGAAATCAATTCCAACACCCTTGCTGAAATCGATTGTGTAGAAACGGATTTGTGTAAGAAGCATATCGAAAGACTGAACATTGAAATTCTGAGTTATTGTGTTGCCTTGTTGGAGTAGGCATTCCTACATCTTACCACCTACACCACTGTCACCCTTGCCAACCAACACAAAAATGATCAGATATAAAAATTAAAATTTTGTCTGGTACCCCAGCTTATTATAGATCAGTTCAAGAACGAATCCTCGATAGCTAAAGCCTCTATCCACCAAGATAGTGAAAGTATTGAATGGATGTGGCTGTGAAGATTGCGTGCTAACAATGAAGACTGCAGAGAAATCATAACACAAACATTGGAATGTCATTGCTCCTCTCTTACACCGTTCACAGAATGTGTCTCCTGTAGCATAAAGCAAACCAGTTGGAAGTCTAAGAGAAGGATCCCGAATCGAAGCAGAATTATCTTCCGGACCGAACCCCATAATCGCTTATGAAAGCTCCTCTCTAAAAGAAGCATAATAGGCTCTAAGAATTCGAACAAACCAGCTACCATGGGCTGCATAAACCACCAACATGTGAAGAAGAAGATACCATAGTTGCAGTACAAGGAACCCATGATGAATGACAGTTGAGGTATCACAAGAAGTAAGCCAGTGGGCACATTTAAAAATCTCTAGGTGAACACCCAATGATCCGAGAGAATGAACTGTAATCTCATGAAGTAACCCACACTCCAGTTTCCACATCGCAAGCATTTGGAGACACCACAGTAAAACATCACCAATATCACCAGTGTTGAACACTAATAAGATATAATTCATAGAGGAAAAACAGCAGGTAAACAAAATTCCCATTGTTTCCATTCCTTACAATTGAGCAAACATCCAAGACAAACAAACAAGAACCAGTTAAACCCAAACTGAACTCATAGGCACCAGTAAAATAAGAGTATCCATTCAACAATTTCAAGCATGCATCAATTGTAGAGACGATTTCAGAATATTTAGGAAAACAAGAAGTCTGTAAACCGAGCTCGATCTCTTTTCCTCGATCGAATAATAAACGAATATAATCAAAAAGAAGAGTAACACAGTCCTTACAGTTCAATTTGATGTCGAGAACGATTAAATCCTTTGAGCTTGCAAGGTTTTCACAGCTAATATCAATAGTAATTACTCTAGCAAACAATAGGGACAAAAATCTACCGCTCTGAGGCATTTGAACAAATATCTTCTTTGCATCCAGAATTGCAAAATCATTAACACATAAACGAGGAAACGAATTCTGAAATCGCAAATCTGAGTCATACCCCAGGCTAAGAAGCAATTGAAGAAGTAATTTCTCATAAGTAAGTGATGATAGCACAGGACACTTACCTCGATCAAATAAGGAGCGAGTATAATCAAAATGGAGATTAAAACAATCCATACGAAGTAACTTGTTGTGAAGAAGGAACAACTCCATCAAGTTTTCAGAATTATCAGAATTCTCCTCAGCAAATTTGACACAAAACTGCATCTCTATATCTTTCATTCTGTCAATTGGAATAATTACTTTGTCGTTACCACTGACTAACTTCTTCAAGCTTTGGAGTTTCTCACAACTACCTTCATTACTCATAACTTTTGTAGTTTGAAAATTCACCTCGTCAGGCAAATCTTCCTCTTCATCGAAGAAAAATAAAGGAATGAGCAATTCGAAATCGAGACAATCATCATCCTCTTCAGTTTCAACAAAGAGAAATCGAGGAATCAACTCCAATTCAAGAGAATCGAAAGAATCAACAATCAATTCTTCAGCCACAAACAACTCTTCAGTCTTTGTTTCTTCTGGAATCACAGCTTCTTCCACTGTTGGTCCTTCAGAGTGAATTTCGTTCTGAATCTGTTGATGACTGTATCCAGGTAAACTGAGAATAAGGTTCAGCTTGGAATAGACATTAGTGACTGAAGATTTCAACGAATTGATCTCATCTTTGATTTCAGTGATAGAATCGGTGTTTTGATTAACAGTATTTGTGAGATCGGAGAGGGTTTGTTCGATGGTCATGGTTACAGGTTCCAGGAAGTGAATCTGATACTAATTGTCATGTACCTGGAGGTACAGTGACAGGATAAACACTTGATTCAGAGAATCAAGTTTCTCTGCTCTTGCGAACAACCTAATAATCGAGTTAATGATTAATTTTGATTAAAATTGGATTGAGGTTTCATTACAGGTTCACTAGCTTATAAAGACCTCACTCACTACCTAGCATCCAACGGCTACACATCCTCCAGGTGGTTACATCTGCCCACACCCTTACAATTTATAAAGACACCCACTAATAAGCTAATTACTACTAATAAGCCTAATACTAAGTATTGACACTGATTGTGATAAGGGACACCCTCTTCTTATCATGTCGGGTACATGACACGCCCCAAAACTTTCCATACATTCCTCACCCCATGGAAGAAACAATTGAGTTTCTAGAAGTATGGATTCAATATGGTGCAATCAAGTTACCTCGTGTCAGATGTCCACCAGTGTTTTAAGAACTGGACCGGACCGGTCGGTTGGACCAGTAAACCGGTGAACCAGTAACAAAAATGTTCCGGTTTCATACAGAACCAGCAACATGTTTAAAAAAACAGTGAACCGGGTGACTCGGCCGGTCCAACCAGTGACCCTTCCGACCCAGTCCGGTTTTGAACTGGTTTTCCCAAGTGATCTGGTAGATAGATACTGTTGCACCACAAAGGGGAAAAAAACAGTATATATCACTCAAAGCTTCTTAAAGAGAGACTACTAGGTTGAAATCAGTGAAATAAATCAAATATTAACCACAATCCATATTGAAATATATATATACTTAGAGATGCACAGAGATTAATCTCTTCCAACATAACAAAACAAATATTCAATTTCGTTGGTGTAGATGTTTGTCACAGTTAAAGATATGATTGTTCTTGAGGTACCGAGAGTTAGGGAGAGAGGTGGGGTGTGGGTGTGTTGGAGGAAGAGGACGGCTGATAAAAAAAATCAAAGAGTGAAAAAACAAAACATAGAGAAGAAGAATACGAGTTCTTTAGGGCAATTCCTATGGGAATCAACAAACCCATATCTTTGTTGAGCCAGGTGGATGGCCAAACTGGTTTTTCCACTATGGTAAAGCACTGGGCGTCAGATAACTAAGCGCGCGACTGAGAGACAAACGCTGGAGTTTGTAGGTAACGCGCCGGCGTTGGTATAACAAGCGCTGGCGCTCAAATCTTTAACGCGGCGCTTTAACATAGAACGCTGGCGTTTGTAGCAAAAACGCCAACGGGTAGTTTTTTAAATTTCAAAATTCACTTTTTACCTCTATAAATTACCATCAATTTCAAACAATTCACTCACACCAAAATTCACTTCTCTTGAATTTTCTCTTCTAAAATACATTTCTCAATGGCTGAAAAGGCGATCACACTTTTTTGCGATGCAAAACTTGAAGCTGCTGTTTCTAAGATATGTGGGAGTTTTAAAATGATTGAAAATTATAAGAGGGAAGTGCAAGTTTTTGAAGTTGCTCCAAGAAAATGTTCCGCTAAAAGGCAAAGAAGAGCTCCAGTTTTGAAAGTTAACAACAAAAAATTCAAAAACAAAGGCGAAACTGTCAAAGAGCGCGTTGAATGGAAGATACGTCAAATGAAGATAAACAGGAGGCCAAAACTTGTACTCGATTTTTATTGAAGTTGTTTAGTACGTTTTATTATTGCCTAAGTTTATATCTTGTAAAAGAATTTGCATCAATGAATGAAAATATTTAGATTTTAAAATAGAGATTTCCACTTCAGATTAAGCGAAATTTATAACAATTTAAACTTGCAAATAACATCAAACTACATTTTAATAAACCACAACAAAAACATCAAACTACATCAAATCCAGCGACATTCTCTTTGTAGAGTTCATAACATTCAAAATGCTTAAACTCTCTTCCGCTTTCTTCAGTAAACTTGGTCTGAGCGATGGTTTTCTGTAAAACATATAAACAACAAGTTCATATATTTATGATGCAGTTGATTAGTGAGGACAAAGGTAAGATACTCACCAGTTCTTCGTTTGATAATCCAGAATAGCTACGGTGAACCATCCACAAAACTTCCGTATAATGTTTGACTTCCTTAGTGATGAATACAATTCTTAGTTCTAGGCTCTTAGTGTTTCTTATGGTTTCGTTCCGCGATGCTACAAAATGTCCCAATACTCTTTCCCAGAAATAGTCATTGTTCATTGGTCTCATCAAACGATGTATCCAACATCGAACAAGAGTAACATCTTCTTTCATTGTAAAGACCGGGAGCGGCATTCGAGTGCAGTAACGATGTGCCTGAGATGGACCATCTTTTAGAATTCTAAAACACGCTTCGTAACGAAAAGGTTTGCCGTGAGCTTCCTCCCAATTATCAAGAGCTGTCTGGATCACTTCATCTTCAGTTACACCGATGAAATTTTCTCGATCAATTTCCATTACCAGAGCAACAAATTGATGGACTGAAAGCCTAATAGATTGAAAATGAGCACGCAATCGACGAGCATCTCGGTTTCCTGGGTTTCCCATCAGTGAGACGAACATTGAAAAAACGTTCTTCCAAAAATAAGTGTCTTGATGAAAGGTCATACCAGTGATTATCCGATGAAAAAAATATGCTTTGCATATAGTTATATCCTCTTCTCCAGTAAACTTGGGACCACGACTTCTAACAGACATTTCTGGAGAGTGAGAGAGATCAAGAGTTTTAGAAAAAAAAAAGAAAGATGTGATTTTGGAGATGTGAGGAAATATATTTATAGGTCGAGAAACAAAATCGAGTCGTTGCAAATTTAGCCGTTGGCATTTGAAGTAACACCGCGCGCGGCTTTCCTTTAATCGCCCGTTTGAATACCATATGAGTTTGCGTTTTTAGTAAACCCGCGTGACTTTCCTTTAAGCGCCCGTTTGAATTACCAACGCCTATTTTTTGTTATAAATACAACACTAGGGGTGGCCTTTCAACCAAACCAACAGATTTATTTCTCAACATCCACCATGTTTTCTAAAGGAAAAGCGAAGAAAATATTATGTGTCGAAGCAAAAGAGGTTTGTCCATTATGTTTCATGGATAACCACAGTCTTATGCAATGCCCTTGGATGTATTCAAAGTGTCTGCGGGAAGGTTGTTCACGCATCAGAATGGTGATTGAATCGCAACCAGAAAGGCTCAGGTATTTGCAATGTCAAGATCCCAACTGTCCAGAGGAACCACATATGTTAGATGATGCTATGAAGATTAAAAAGGAAGAAGAAGAAGAAGAAAAGATTGCAACACTCTGCAAAAACTTCAAACTTAAAGCCAAATTGAAGAAGGAGTTATTACACTGCAAGCATTGTGGATATGGAGATCACGAATACAAACATTGTCCACGGAGAATCAGTGCATGCTCAAAGCCCGATTGCAAAACTTTTATGCATTTGCGGACTTCTTATGAAGAAGACACATATGGAAGGCATTTCTGGGAATGTCCTAAGTGTTTTTGGTGGGGTGGGCTGATTGAAGTTGAAGGACAAATCGATTCACTATGGTATTATGTTATTTAATTTGTTGTTTATTTTGTGTTATTACGATTATCTAAAACCATCAATATCAAGTAATTTAAATTTTACCTCCATTAAAGATTGCACCAACAATTTCATAAACAAAAACATACTGCATTGAACACCCACATCATACATGAGAATAAAAGAAATACTTTAAATTAAAACAACTACTACATAGGCGTCAATTCTCGGCGGGTGGTGGAATTCCTAGGGCGATGTAGGGATCGTATCTGTTGAACACCCTAAGAATGTTGAAACAAGCATGGAAGTCGAAAGGACGACCGCGGTGAGATGCTTGCCACATCGCTAGAGTTCTTGGCAACACTTCATGTTCGGCTTCACCATTGAGCTTATTTTGGTGATTCTCCATTAGTTGGGCGACGAACTCCAATACATTCATACTAATTACACTAAAACGATGCTGCAATCTGTGAGAATCACGCCCATGGAAGTTCCCAGTTTCAGCGGTGAACATTCTGTAAACTTTCTCCCAGAAAGTTTCGGTCGAATCGGCTACATTACTCATGACAACATCTTGTGTGTGAAAAACAAAGGCTCTACAAATAGCTAAATCCTCTTGTTTAGTGAATCTAACACCACGGACTCTGGGAGGAATTTTTGTAAATGATTTGAGAGTGAAAAACGTGTAGAATGTGTGAATTTGGAGTTGAAATGAGGAGTATTTATAGAACTCAAAAATTATAGCCGTTAGATCACAAGAGTTTCTAGCCGTCCAGATTCAGCTGTTGGCACTTCTATGACAAACGCGCGCTGGAAGGACAATCTCTGGCGCTTTAATGTAGAACGCGCGTTTCCAAGAAAGCGCCAGCGCTTGTGTCTCAAACGCAAGCATTTGAGGCAAGCTCGCCCGGCCTATCATTAATCGCTCGCTACATCATCCAACTCAATGAACAAACCAACAAATTTGTTGGTTTGAACATCCATTTTTCATGTTTGTTGAGTCCATAGTGGGAGCAAAATCAACAAACTTGATAGTTTGTTGAGTCCATAGGAACTGCTCTTAGAGATTAGGGCTTGGTAGAAATTGTAAATAACTAAACTAACAGAGGCGATAGTTGTTTCCCTGACTATCGCCTCCATCACGTGCCCAATCCCCTAGAATTAGGTATATTTTTTGTTTTAGGTCTTTCACTTAAACTAATACCAATGTATATATATTTGACGCACTAAACCACCGGTTGAACCACTGGTTTAACAAGTTGACCATGGCCCAGTTATTTTACTGGGTTGTCGTCCGGGTTTTAAAACACTAACGTCCACTGACTGAAGAAGAGATAGGAGATCCTAAGTACTGTCATTTCCACTGATTCGTCAATCATCCAACAAGTGACTGCAAGAAACACATTTTCAAAGAAAATGTTGAATCCGGTGAATTGCTAGTGGAAAATGCAAATAAAAAGTCTGCTAGAAAAACACTTAAAATCACAAAAAAACGACTGCTTTTGGTTGCCCTAACATTGTAGTCTTATTTCCCAAACGACAGCGCCTGGGAGCCCTATAATTTTTAAAATTACGTCTTTCTTCAAAAGTCTAAAATTTAGCACTGATAGACACAGTCGTTTCACTGGATCATATTTTATAAGAAAAAAAGATATTGATTCAGCTGAATCCAAAACCGACTCAACTGAACCTCGAACTAGAACCAAATAAAATAGCAACGAATTCATTAATACAATTTACATTCAAATACAACCTGAATTGTTAAGTTGAAAACATTCCCCATTCAATTAATGTTTGAATTCATTATACGTACATAGCTGATTTCAGTACACTTGGATTCAGAATCAGCAAAAAATTGTAAGCAAAATCTGAATTAGCACCAATACAAGCTCTAAGTTTTCTTAGAGATAAGTGCAAACCAACAAAATGATGAACTATACCTGCAGCAAAAATAAGCTTGGGCATTAGTTTACAAACTAATTTCAACATGAAAAGAGTCAACTATTCAAAGAGGATATAGAAAACAATGTGCAATTCACTCGCTATACATAGCTTGGCCTAAGCGAGTGCGGTATACAAAACAATACCTGCTTATGTTGTCGTTCAATAAGCTCGTAAATAAAGGAAGCAAGCGAGTGAACAGATCTGGTGTAACAATTTGTCTTGGAATTCCACAAGAACATGCAACAGCAACATCAGCTTGACCCTGCATCAATATATTTGAGCACTTATCAGTAATCATCCTAACTGGAAGTAATCACTGCTCATAAACTCCTAAAGACTAATATAAGGATTGTGTTTAAGATTACAAACCTCGCAGTTGTTGAGGGCCAATGACTCGAGCACCGGGCAACCACCCTCATCACAAAAAGCTTCACAAATAGGATTCGCCATTGCTTCGCAATCAGTAAGGTCAACTTCAGGCAACAATTGCATTTCTACACAAGAGTCTTCAGGGTTTCCGGCTATTACAACACCAACTTCTGCACGACAAGAAAACCACAACTTCTAGGCCTGAACTTTCTAGGACTTCGTAAGAGGAGAACATAAGAAATATGATCGCTTTCACTCAGAAAACCCGTAGCAGTAAGATATTAAATTATAACAATACCACAAGACACTAAGACAGTAACAGAAGGGGAAGGAACAGAGTAAGAATCACGTCAAGACATGGCAATAACATATTGGGTGGTAGAGAAAATTACAAAGAAGGCCCCAATTTGTATACCAATCTTCTTATACACATGGCTATAGTGTAAGATGATACAAAGACTAGTAAAGGATCCATCATATGCTTACACAACGAAAAAATTCAAACAATAACTTATGATACAAATTTAACATGGGAATAAATTTCATCACTGATACCAAAATAACTAATAAATGTGTATGCTACTATACATGCAGAACGAATTAATCTACTCCTAATACAGCATGCCCCAAGAACCAAATATTTTGGGTTAAAGCAAGTACAACACTAAATCCCCAAACCGTACCAGGGATTCATTTTTTTCTTGGGTACCAATGAACTCATTTGAGTGAACTCATATGAGTATATGACAGATTATCAGACAACAAATTTGGTATGTACTACAGAAGATTGATGGTATAAAAACTATGCCAGCTCACGAATCATATCCGACTAAGTCTACAAGTGTAAGAATCCTTCGCATCTTCAGCAAATAACATCCTTAATATTCACAACATCAACAACAATACTACAAGAACATAACAAAGAAGGATATATATGTATTCTTTTCCGAAGCCAGACTTTTGTGATGCGACTTGATATTTGAAACATATAGGCATATTCTTACAAGGTTGGACAAATGATATACTATTGCATTCCATCAGGCATTCAAACATTAGTCTAACATCACAACAAGGTTATTTAGCCTAAAAAGGTCTAAACAGCAAATCCATAAGCAAGTAGAGTCTCATTGCGAACAGATCCAAACAACAAAAGAACCCCACATCTTTCCTTGGTCTCAAGGATAGCTGTAAGCAATATACCTTAGTACCTTACCTTACCAAAAAGAAAACCCTACTCAAACCCACCTCTATACAAACACAGACAAATCAACCAAAAAAAACACACTTAAAAAAAAATACGGAGCGCTGTTAAATTGAGCTATACCATGAGAATCATGAAACCAATACCAATCTGTGATGTGGTTAAATCCTTCTTTGAGAAGTTGCATATGTTCTCCTCAGCCTAAAACAAAATCAAACAAGAAAGACCGAATATCAGTTAGAGTTAGAGATCAAAATAGGATTTAAGGGTTTTGTTTCTTACACTAGGACAAGAGATCTTCAACCAACTTGATGAGTTATTTTGTAAGGAAAATTAGAAAATAAGAGACCTTACTGCAAAAACGAGAGAAGATGATTAGAAATTAAATCGTTGATAGTAATAGAGGTTATGAAATAAGAAGAAGATAGATATTACCCTGATGATTTCAGGAGCAAACAACCAGACCTCGAGTTATAGAGTTTCATTTAATTTCTGGTAAGACATGGGTTTTGATATTAAAATAGGGGTTAAGGATAAAGCTTGATTTGTGACAGTGATTTTCGAGTTGAGTTTGAACTTAATTATTGAGAAACAAACCAGATTTTGATGGTGATGAAAGAAAAGAGTTTATGACTGGGACATGATTTGAGATGATGAAAAAGGAAGATAGAGTTTGGTTTAAGAGAAACAAACGGGAAATCATTTATGCTTTTCTGTTTCACCGTCGCAGAAGATGGGTACCCGGAGAGAGAGACTTTCCAGATTTGTTTCATGGAGAAGATGAAGAATAAAATAAAGAATGAGAGAGAACTGTGAGAGAAATAATGTAAGCAGACCGACGAAAAATGAGTGATTAGATAACTATTTACCTTTGCACGATTTCCCAAGATTGCTAATAGGGGTACGAAATTGTTTGGGGGTGTACCATATTATATATAAGACAAAACAACCATTTGTTTTTGGGTTGGCACACCCACAAGCAAGTTGGCACCCCATTAGCAGCCTTGCGATTTCGAGTGCAAGAAAAAAGTTATTCTTCTACCGTCTTTATTGGACTCCGCGTGGATATTTTACCCCTAACATTACGTCTTCCTTTAATACGAAAACGTCAGCCTTCGAAAACCCATTATATAAAGAAAGCCATAGGAAGTCGTTTCTATAAGGCCCAATCAGACTTAAAAAATCAATTTTCCATTAGGACTGAAGGATGGCATAAAGACCCTCTTCCAATTAGAGCATTCACTTTGTCTGAAATCCGGTCAATAGAACAGTTCAATCCTTGATGGATTATCTATGTGAATTGCTCTATCAATCAAAAGCACAACAGAAAGACTCCTTCACCGCTCTCAACTACTTTAATTATGTCAGGAAAGTGCTTATCTTTTCCAGACGTACCTCTTGAACCATCAGTCACAAACAAATAGTTGTACGACTTGGGACTGCTAGCCGCAGTTAATCTTAAAGATATTGAATTTGGAAGAACGTTGATCGATATTGGTACTGCCTTCAACCTAATACCACTCAAAACTCTCAGAGCAGTAGTCATCACTCGGGAAGAAGTTGTTCGTCATCCAACATCAATCAAAGATTGTTAGAGCATTGCTCAGTTGAACCCACCAAGCATTGGTATGTCAAGGTTGGTTGTCATATTTTAGTATCAAAACTCATAAGTCGCTTGATTAGATTACTAGACTCAACTTCGTTACGTTAGACTAGGGAGTCTAGAAATATTGAGATATAAAAGCATTACTCTGAAGACCTGAAGATTCCGAAGACGTATCGACATCAACGATGACATAATCCTTCCACTTAAGGTCAGTAATACATGACTTGACTTGTTTCCAGTTCTAAATCATAAGCTTTCAAGTCGTTTCCGATTGAAAATATAACATGCAAAGTTATATAATAAAACTTTAGTATAAGAGTCTTGATCGTGATATTCCGATCAAAGTGTCAAAGAACAATATATCAATAGTGATGAGTGTTTTATATTGGTATACACTATGCTTATCTTATGAACTTCGTAATTGCGACATCAATAAAATCTGTGTTACTCGTTACTAGATTGTGTAGTGAATATATGTTTGATTTCATACCTAAAAAACTATGTTTAATTACATGAGTTTAAGGAAATAGACGTATGAACTTATTTCGTAGTTGAAAGGAAATCAAGAGAATTGAAAGTCCGGTTTTCATTGAAGATCTTAAGGTTGGACCGAATCTAACCTATATAGGGAATCAAGGTAGAACTGGTTCTAGCTTATGTTGGGAGTCAAGGTTGAAATGATTCCTACTTATATTGGGAGTCAAGGTAGAACTGATCCTAAAAAAATTTATAAGTCATGGTAGAACCGGTCCCAATAGGCAAAACTGATTTCCCTAAGTCATGTACACTTTAGGGTTTGTGTGATTTGGAAATAAGGTTTGAAAAATAGGAAAGTTCAAGATGTCGACATAATGAGTAATTTGAACATGTGCTGAAATCTTATTTCTTAATTGTTCAAATATATTCATTGATACTCAAGGTGAGATCCAAAACTGAAATAATAGAGAATCTTTTTGAGGTTTTCGAAGTTATATGTTTTGTTTTACCAGCAAGAATAACATATATCTGGAAATATATATCAGTCAAGTGCTAGCTAATATTGAGTTTGTTAGAGAATTTCTCGGTCGAACTCGCAAGCGTTGCTATCTCAAGCTTGTTTGTCAAGTTTAGTTGATCAAAACTATAAGTCTTGATTTCTAGTGTACTTATAGCTATGTCTCGGATTAGGATAGAATGTGTAGTTGAGCTTTAGACTTCACTGCGTTCATCGATTGAAGACAAAGATCTACTGAGGAGAGCTTGGAGGAACTTCATCAAAAAAAGGTAAATGGAGACTAAAACTTACCTATCACTCAGAAGTCTATTCTATTCTATCTCCTAATGAGACTAAGTCATATAGATATGTAGACTTTTATATTATACACATTTGATATTTCGATCTGAGTTTATCTTGCTTATTTATTTCTCGAAATACGAGTTGAAAGCTTTTTTCTTTAGCTACGTTCATCATTATTCTTGACGAATTTAGTTGGAAACAATTTATTTGTTGGAAACTAAATAATAAGTCAAAAGATGATCATGTGGAAATTTCCTTGAAACATCTTATATGATTTGTGTGAGACAATCATTTGATGTCGACTTAAAAAGTTTCGTATTGATCATTCGATCACTTGAAAATTACTTATAAGCTAATAGTTTGTGTGAGACAGCTACTGTCGTCTTCTAAGGATGTTTCAATGATTGAAATGAGAGTTTAGAACAAAAACCTTTGTCTGGCTACAACACAGTATGAATACCTAGTATGCAAACTGTTTTGGTATGATTCAGGTCCGGAAACCTTGTTTGCATACCGAGTATGCGAACGGTTTTTACTGTTAAAGTCCGGGAACCTAGTTTGCATACCTAGTATGCGAACAGTTCTACCTGAGTTAGGTCCGGGACGGTTGTTTGCATACCGGTTTGCAAACGGCTGGACAAGACCAAAGTCCGGAACCTATAGTTTGCGTACCAGTTTTCAAAATTAGTGGTTAAAGTTCTAAAATCGGTTATGTAAGATTCTCATACTCATGAACAAATACATTTATAAATTAAGGAATGTAATCTTTGCAAACCGTGGCTTAATGTTCATGAATTGATTCTTGTATAAGTACTTTGTACGATTACGAATCAATCCAATTTTGATTCAATTGGTTCATGTATATTTCTATGAGATAGTGAACAATTGAACACTTCTATGTGAAACACAATTAGATTCATTTGATTATCCTTCATGATTGATTGATCATCATATTTGATCTAGAAGTGTTAGATGAATGTGGTTAAGACAAAAGTGTTCATATGGCTAACTTCGGTTAACTGTTATTGAGCCAACTCAATATACACGTTTACTTACGGTTACCCAAATCTAAATGAAGGTATATTTCATTTGTGTGTAACAAGCTAAGACCATCTAACGGTGGAGAGATATTGCTTTGGTTTTAAGAAAACTTAGCTTGAATCTTAAATCAGGTTTTCATCTAACGGTGAATATTGAATGCTTTATTACTAAGCTATCTTAGCTTTGATTGTATGCAAACCCTGATTTGAAAGACTATATAAGGGAGAACTCTAGCAACTGGAAAACCTAATCCCGACACTTTCCTGTGTCTTAGTTGCGATTAGAGTCGATTCTCCTTTAACGTAGGTTTTTCCAAAACCATTATAGGTTAACGACTTGAAGACTTCATTTGGGATTCGTGAAGCCAGATCCAACTATTTTCTCTATAGTTGCGTATTATGATCTTACTTGTTCTATTGTGTTGAGTACTATCTTCTCTAAGATTCGCTCGAGATTTATCTCCGATAAGTAAGATATAAAAAGTAATCACAAAGCTCTTCGTCTCATTCTTTGTGATTGCACAATAACTTCTTCTACTGCCATATAGTTAAGTTATTGTGAGGTGATTGATATTTCTAGGATGCTCTTTGGGAGTATAAGACTGGATTATCAATTGGTTCTTGTTCACCTTGATTTATCAAAAGACGGAACAAAAACTTCATAGGTATTTCTGTGGGACACAGATTTATCTATCAGAATAGACTTATTTGTGGGAGACAGATTTGTTTATAAGTCCTCGACTTTGGGTCGTAGTAACTCTTAGTTGTGGGTGAAATCATATAAGGGAATCAAGTGTGCAGAATCCGGCGTGGTTCGAGAGGCGTAAGGAACGCGACTGTACCTTAAGCGGTGTGAGACTTGGTTAGGGCTCAACTAAATTCCAGTCTGAAGTTAACTTGTAGTAGGCTAGTGTCTGTAGCGGCTTAATACAGTGTGGTGTTCAAATCTGGACTATGTCCCGGGGGTTTTCTGCATTTGCGGTTTCCTCGTTAACAACACTTCTGGTGTTTGTGTTATTTCTTTTCAGCATTATATTTTTATATAATTGAAATATCACAGGTTGTGCGTAGTTCAATCAATTGGTAAATCCAACCTTTGGTTGTTGGATATAAATTGATTGACACTTGGAAATTGTTCTTTGGTACCATCCAAGTTATTTCTCTTATCAATCAGGCTCATAGATTTCTATTTGTTTGATTTGCTGATTGATTTGAGAAAAGGGGATATAACTCTTTGATATATTTCTTGGTTCAGCTCGCTTTATAAGCTGGTGCTCTCAGAATAATATTGGGGTTAGTCCATATAGATTGCTGCACGAAATATTGGGTGTGGTTGTTATACCCCCTCTTTTTCAATTGGTATCAGAGCAGGCAAACACATTAAAGACCTCATTAGAAATCTGACTCTATGGATAGTAAAGTCTCTGACAAACGCATCACTAGAAATAAAAGTTCTGTTGCTATGAAATATATTAAAGAGAAAGACTTCTCGATCTCACATATAGATGAACATTCTGTTCCTACGAAACAGACAAGTATTGATAAGTGTTACCCTGATTATCTTACTGATGAGTCTGACTCTGAGGTAGAAAGAAAAGTAGCTAAGAGAGCGCAGCAATTCTAAGTCTTGTTAGAATCCAGGATGTTGAAATCAATAGGCTGAAACACAAAGTCAATATGATTAATTATATGGTAAATGATCGTGATTCCCAATTAAGGATTCTTCGTGAGGAAAACGCCGTAATGTGTTCATATCGAACTTTTCTTGAGGATAAACTCAAGGAAGATGCTGTGAAAATTGAACGTCTATTGAGTAAACTCTCTATTTAATGCAAAGGATGTTCTTGGGAATCCACTATAATAACTGCTTCTGAGAAAACTGAGATGTTCGAAAACTTGACTACTTGTAATCATGTTTCTCTAATGAAATCAGGTTCAGAAGCTAAACTGCAAACCCTTCCTACTACTAAAGGTGTGTCTGTAACGTCTTCTAATCAAAGAGTCACCACATCTCACGGAAGGAAGAAATCTTATAACTATGTCGTTAACCCTATTCACTCTAATCACTCAGGTGATCAGAAAGCATGTCTCTTTTGTGGCTCAAAAGGACATGTTCGACGGAAGTGCAAATTGAGGTTGAATGACAATTATTTTGGTCGACTTCAACACACCTTAGATTTAATACTCAAAGGTATAACTGACATTCGGATGTCTAAAGCAATTGGTTTTATTACTCACCCTGTGAATCCTTCCAGGAAATTTAGTTCAATCTGATCGTCTAACGTTCGAACTTGCAATAGTAGCGTTAACACAAATCGGTCAAGGAGATTTCAGAAAGGTCCTCCTCAAACTAATGGAGATATGAATGACAACCTAAATCTGATAATTGAAGGATACAAGGATCTCATCAATAGGCTGTCAAAATCCTCCAAACAAACCTCTGCTGGTAAGGATTCAAACTTAGTCTCATACTTTGATGATAGTAAGTTCTATGATACTTTTTCATGTCAAAAAGGGTTTCCTTCAAAGATTAGAAGGAAAAAGAGGATTAACCATGAACAATATTCATTTGATGAGCATAAAGCTCATACTTGTGTTAATTAATCACAAGGTTTGAAATCTTACTCATGAAAAATCATGTTGAGTAAGATATGCTAATAATCAGGTATACTTATTGGTAAAGTGTTCTCTGATTAGTTGAGTTATTTTCTTATCGTTCATAGCCATACTATTGTCTACAGACAGCTTTGCATAAGTATGTGTTTTGAATCACTTCATGTGTCTGCTTTTTAACTTTGATAAATTAAGTTCTTTTTATGCTTAGTAAGCTACTCTTGTGCTCTAAATTTTCCTCCTGTGTGAATATAAAATTTATTGAGCTAAGAATTGTGGGAAAAAAAATCACATAGCAAAATTTTACTTTTTTGAAAAGAACTTTAGAGTTTTTTTTTTTTTTTTTTTTTCCCCTGTTTCCTCTTATGGGTTAAGTTTGTGTTCGTACGGGTACCTTTGTGACATGTCACGAACCGAATCTAAAAACCCTAAAAATATACTCCCTGAGAAACCGCTTATATACCTATCCTATTGAAGTTGAGTTATCTCACTCTAGGTTATTTTTCTCATATAAAGAATGTCATCTCCTTCTCGCACTTGTGATTTTACGAAAGGGTTTCTTGATAAAGGTATGGGTTACGGTTCCAAAGGGAAGAAGAAAAGAACCCTTGTAGATGATGACGTTGTCAAGGCTCAAAATCCTGATGAGTATTCTGATATCTCATGCTATTATGCATATACTCATCAAGATGTAGAGCATGATGAGATGGTTTCTGCTGAAGTGGTTCATGATTTTCTTAAATACTTTGAGGAAGCAAAACTGCAGCTTGTTGATACTATGAAGGTTCTCAATGTGTTACGTACTGAGTTTAAAAAGGTTAACTCTTGCCTTGTTCTCATGAAGACACATGTTAAAGATCTTCTCAATGAGGATATCTTCTCCGAAGAAGCAGTAGATGTTGTCAATCACAAGCTCAAAGGTCTTAAAACTCATGAAGCTTCCAAAAGTGTTCTTTGATTTTAGTTTGTGGTCGTTCTATGGCTTTAGGAGTTGATTTTATTTTGTCTAGGAAACTTCTTATGAGAATTTATTTTTGTGTTTTAAGAAGGATAACTAGGGTTTGGAATAGAAAATATTGTGATTACACATAGCTATTGCCAACGATTTTCATATTGCAACGTTTTAGATTTATTTGTTTAAATTCTAAGTTATTTGGAAAATAATTTTTCAGTACTAATCTTTATTGGTTTTATATATTACAAAAATATTTTATGGGATATGTGTGTTTACGTCCGTGAACTATGATTATCTCATATATGTTCAAAAATTAAGTCTATTATGTCTTTATGCAAATATTGATAAAAGATAGAATGAACTTTTGAAATATTCCGCAGTATTGATATATCCCTGATCCATTTCTATGTGAAAGTACTGTATGGCTCCGTAAGTTCTCTTATGTTGAGTATATTCGATTAAATTAATCTATAAGGTTCTCTTGTGATCAATTTATTCGAGTTTTCTGGATACAAATTCATGTAATTTGTTGATGTCCAAAGAAATCATTCTTTTCTTATAAAAGTAAGGTCGCTCTTGTTGTTCTTTCGGGAATGACATTTTATGGAGGAGAGTTCTTAATTGAACTTGTGCTTAATTGCCAAATCTTTGTGGGAATGTGGCTGTGGAATATTGTAGGAGTTAACTTGTATCTTTATAAACTTCTTGATGAATACACTAAGTTTCGACTATGTGAAATCATCGAAACAAAGTTGATATGTTCTCTTTTAGTCATGAATTATCTTTGTGAGAATTTCATTATGATCCCGTAGTTTTCGTACCTTTGCCAATTTATATTGACAAAAAGGGGGAGAATTATTTGGTAGTTCACACTACATACATATGGTTTACAGATCATTATGTAAGGGAGAGTGGTTTTCATTGAGAGATGAAGTAATGACTAAGGGGGAGTGATACATATCACCATAGTATTATTGTCAAAGTTGTGATACAATTGGACTTTGATGTTGTGTAATAATACTATGACACTGTATAACAATGATTGAGAACATATGTTTTCTTATTGTTATGGATACGGATCTTCAACAACAATGATGCTGAGTTGAACACGTTCAGAATCGCTGAAGTACTTGGAGTGACGAAGAATTAAAGGAATATTGAAGAACCAAGGAAATAAAGCATGTTGGATGAGAAGCTACAAAGTTTATTTATTTTGTAATCCATATGTATTGATAGTTTTGTCACTAAAATTGACAAAGGAGGAAGATTGTTAGAGCATTTCTCGGTCGAACTCGCAAGCGTTGCTATCTCAAGCTTTTTTGTCAAGTTTAGTTGATCAATACTATAAGTCTTGATTTCTAGTCTACTTATAGCTATGTCTCGGATTAGGATAGAATGTGTAGTTGAGCTTTAGACTTCACATCGTTCATCGATTGAAGACGAAGATCTACTGAGGAGAGCTTGGAGAAACTTCATCAACAAAAGGTATAGCTATATATTTGATCTTCTGAGTGATAGACTAAAACTTATCTATCACTCAGAAGTGTATTATATTCTATCTCCTAATGAGACTAAGTCATATATCTATATAGACTTTTATATTATACACATTTGATATTTTGAGTTGAGTTTATCTCGCTTATCTATTTCTCGAAATACGAGTTGAAAGCTTTTTTCTTTAGCTACGTTCATCTTCATTCTTGAAGAGTTTAGTTGGAAACCATTTATTTGGTGGAAACTAAATAATAAGCCAAAAGATGATCATGTGGAAATTGCCTTGAGACATCATATATGATTTATGTGAGACAATCATTTGATGTCGACTTGGGAAGTTTCGTATTGATCATTCGGTCACTTGAAAATTACTTATCAGCAAATAGTTTGTGTGAGACAGCTATTGTCGTCTTCAAAGGATGTTTCAATGATTGAAATGGGAGTTTAGACCAAAAACCTTTGTCTGGATACAACACAGTATGCGTACCTAGTATGCAAACTGTTTTGGTATGATTCAGGTTTGGGAACCTTGTTTGCATACCTAGTATGCGAACAGTTTTAACTGTTAAAGTCCGGGAACCTAGTTTGCATACCTAGTATGCGAACGGTTCTACCTGAGTTAGGTCCGGGACGGCTGTTTGCATACCGGTTTGCAAACGGCTGGACAAGACCAAAGTTCGGAACCTATAGTTTGCGTACCAGTTTTCAAACTTAGTGGTTAAAGTTCTAAAATCGGTTATGTATGATTCTCATACTCATGAAAACATACATTTATAAATTAAGGAATGCAATTCTCATACTCATGAAAACATACTCATACTCATAAACCGTGGCTTAATGTTCATGAATTGATTCTTGTATAAGTACTTTGTACGATTATGAATCAATCTGATTTTGATTCAATCGGTTCATATATATTTCTTATGAGATAATGAATAATTAAACAACTCTATGTAAAACACAATTAGATTCATTTGTTTATCTTTAATGATTGATTGATCATCATATTTGATTTAGAAGTATTAGATGAATGTGGTTAAGACAAAAGTGTTCATATGGCTAACTTCGGTTAACTGTTATTGAGCCAACTCAATATACATGTTTAGGTATGGTTACCAAAATCTAAATGAAGGTATATTTCATTTGTGTGTAACAAGCTAAGACCATCAAACAGTAGAGAGATATTGCTTTGGTTTTAAGAAAACTTAGCTTGAATCTTAAATCAGGTTTTCATCTAACGGTGAATATTGAATGCTTTATTACTAAACTATCTTAGCTTTGATTGTAAGCAAACCCTGATTTGAAAGACTATATAAGGGAGAACTCTTGAAACTGAAAAACCTAATCCCGACACTTTCCTGAGTCCTAGTTGCGACTAGAGTCGATTCTCCTTTAACCTAGGTTTTTCCAAAACCATTATAGGTTAACGACTTGAAGACTTCATTTGGGATTCGTGAAGCCAGATCCAACTATTTTCTCTGTAGTTGCGTATTATGATCTTACTTGTTCTATTGTATTGAGTACTATCTTCTCTAAGATTCTCTCGAGATTTATCTCCGATAGGTAAGATATAAAAAGTAATCACAAAGCTCTTCATCTCATTCTTTGTGATTCCACAATAACTTCTTCTACTGCCATATAGTTAAGTTATTGTGAGGTGATTGATATTTCTAGGCTGCTCATCGGGTGTATAAAACCTGATTATCAATTGGTTCCTATTCACCTTGATTTATCAAAAGACAGTACAAAAACTTTGTAGGTATTTCTGTGGGAGAAAGATTTATCTATTAGAATAGACTTATCCGTGGGAGACAGATTTATTTATAAGTCTTCGACTTTGGGTCGTAGCAACTCTTAGTTGTGGATGAGATCATCTAAGGGAATCAAGTGCGCAGAATCCGACGTGGTTCTAGAGGCGTAAGGAACGCGACTGTACCTTAATCGGTGTGAGACTTGGTTAGGGGTCAACTACTTTCCTGTCCGAAGTTAACTTGTAGTAGGTTAGTGTCTGTAGCGGCTTAATACAGTATGATGTTCAAATCTGGACTAGGTCCCGGGGTTTTTCTGCATTTGCGATTTCCTCGTTAACAAAACTTATGGTGTCTGTGTTATTTCTTTTCTGCATTATATTTTTATATAATTGAAATATCACAGGTTGTTTGTAGTTCAATCAATTGGTAAATCCGACCTTTGGTTGTTGGATATAAATTGATTGACACTTGGAAATTGGTGTTTGGTACCATCCAAGTTATTTCTCTTATCAATCAGGCTCATAGATTTCCATTTGTTTGATTTACTGATTGATTTGAGAAAAGGAGATATAACTCTTTGATATCTTTCTTGGTTGAGCTCGCTTGATAAGCTGGTGATCTCAGAATAATATTGGAGTTAGTCCATACAGATTTCCAAACGAAATATTGGGTGTGTTCGTTATACCCCCGCTTTTTCAGAGTTGTCCATGAAGGTTTCGGTTATATAGCTGGATATTGGTTGGAATTAGACAAAACCGAATTTAGGTGCTTTATTGCTTTCGGTTGTAGAAATTCCTTGGTGTCCAAACTACTCTTGTCTATAAATAGTGAAGTTTGTTCTTCTTACATATTTATGCTGAGGCAGGCACTTCGTTTCTTAGCCAGTGTTATAGCCGACTAATATTATTCTCGTAATACTATCTTGGAGAGGAGAGTAACCTAATTCAGCGAAATCTCTTATGTCTGCTAGTTAAAGACTTCTTTGGGATCAATAAGCTTTTACTAGTACCATTTATGGGAAACTAGAATTACATTGTTATTTTAGTTTTCAATTACTGATTTGATTGACTTACCGATTTGTTAACTTTTGATTGCACCAGTTTGATTATTCTTGAGATCCTTCTCTTCTGACATAAGGTCACTCAAACTAGATCAAGAGATTAGGGTAGTTCAAATATGTCTTTAGATCTGACATTGACTTGTGATCATCCATTGTTAATAGACTCCGTTCTGTACGTGATCGATCATAAGTCGAAATTAAGTTTGTTATTGTGCAGGTACAGAAAAATATTGAGGTTTTGAAGACAAGAAGATTTATCTTATTGGTTTCGTATCTTTGTGATTTTCTACGTGCACAAACTTGATCGGCTAGGATCCGACTAGATCTAGTTTATATTTTAATATACTTGTTATTGCTAGTTGAATTTAGATCGAAAATATATCATTTGTGGTACTTTTCAGTATCTGAATATGGTAGTTTTGTTTGACTCGATCTGGTTAACTTGTTAATCCAGATTTTGGAAGATCTAAACCCGACAAAGGAGTTTAATTTATTTTTAAACATAAAATCCTTTGTCACACTCAACATACATATCTTTGATTAATTTCCTGAGAAAGAAGAGTGGTTAATGAAAAAGCGGGGGTCTAACAACCTCACCCAATATTTCGTTTAGGCAATCTGTATGGACAAACTCCAATATAATTCTAAGAGAATCAACTAGACAGTCAGACTCAATCAATGGAAATATATCCAGGAGTTGTATCTCTGTTTCTCAATGTAATAAGCAAATCAAACAGATAGAATCCGTGAGCCTGATTATTATGAGAAATAACTTGAACGGTACCAAAGACCAATGTTCAAGTGTCAATCAATTTATATCAACAACCAAAGGTTGGATTATCTAATTGATTGAACTACGCACTGTTAGAGCACTGCTCGGTCGAACTCGCAAGCGTTGCTATCTCAAGCTTGTTTGTCAATGTTAGTGATCAAAACTATAAGTCTTGATTTCTAGTCTACTTATAATGATGTCTCGGACTAGGATAGATTGTGTAGTTGAGCATTAGACATCACGGCGTTCATCAAATGAAAACGAAGAACTACTAAGGCGAGCTTATGGAACTTCATAAACAAAAGGTATGTGCAGACTAAAACTCATCTATCACTTGGAAAGTCTATTTCAACTCTATCTCCTATATTGAGACATAAGTCGTATTACTATATGGTTTTCAAATATACACATTTGAGATTTCGAGCTGAGTTTAACTCGCTTACATATTTCTCAAAATATGTGTTGGTAAGCTTTCGCTTCAACCAAGTTCATCTTATATTCTTGACGAAAGTCAAAAGATGATCATGTGAAAATTACCGAGTAACATCTTACATGGTTTGTGTGATACAATCATTTGGTGTAGACTTGGAAAGTTTCGTTATGATTATGTCAATAACTTGAAAATTGCTTTGATGCTAATAGTGTGTGAAAACGGCTATTGTCATCCTCTAAGAAAGTTTCAATGATTGAAATAAGAGTTTAGAACACTTAACCAACATTGGATTATAAACATGTTGTGCACTCTTGCATATATGTGATTCATGTCCGGGAACCATAGTATGCAAACCCGTATGCGTACCGGTTGGTTTGAGAAGTTCGGGAACCTAAGTGCGCGTACCCGTACGCATACTGGCGTAGGTTTATATCCGAAATTTGCTGCTGGGTTTTGAGGTATGCGTACCCGTTCACATACTGGTGAAAACCAAACTTGGTCCGGCTATTTCAAGAATGCATACCCGTTTGCATACTTGAATGGTTAAAGTTCTAAAATCGGTTTTGTTATGAACAAATACATTTATATAATAAGGAATGCATTCTTTGCAAACCGTGGCTATAATGTTCAAGATTGATTCGAGTGAATCAAACCGATTTTGCTTCAATTGTGTTCTTGTATACTTCTATGAGAATATAGGAATTGAAAAACTCTTTAACTAGTTTCATTTGAGTCATTTGAACTAGTTATGGTTAAGATGAATAACGTTGATATGAGAGTGTTCATATAGCTAACCTCGGTTAACTACTGTTGAGTCAAAATGGTGTACAAGTTAAGGTACGGTTACATAAACCTAAATGAGGGTACATTTCATTTGTGTATAACAAGCTAAGTTCTACCTAACGGTTGAAAGATATTAGCTTGAATCTAATCAGGTTTTCATCTAACGGTGAATATTGAATGCTTTGTTACCAAGGAAACTTGGATTGCAAACCTTGATTTGAAAACTATATAAAGGAGAACTCTAGCAACTGGGAAACCTAATCCCCACACCTCCTGTGTGTTAATAGTTGCAAAAGCTAGAGTCGATTATCCTTTAACCTTAGGTTTTTCACGAAACCCTATAGGTTAATGACTTAAAGACTTCATTGGGATTGTAAAGCCAGACCCAACTATTTTCTTTGTAGTTGCGTGTTCTGATCTTACTCTTACTATCGTGATTGAGTACTATCTTTGATAAGATTTGCTTGAGATTTATCTCCGATATGTAAGATTGAAAAGTAGTCAAAAACATCTTCGTCTCATCGTTTGTGATTCCACAATATCTTGTTTCGTTAATCGATTGGGATTATTGTGAGGTGATTGATATTTCTAGGCTGTTTTTCGGGAATATAAGTTCGGTATATCAATTGGTTCCTGTTTTCCTTGATTTATCAAAAGACGGAACAAAACTCATAGGTATTTCTGTGGGAGACAGATTTATCTATTCCAATAAACTTTTCTGTGTGAGACAGATTTGTTTATCAAGTCTTCGACTTTGGATCGTAGCAACTATTGGTTGTGGGTGAGATCAGCTAAGGGAATCAAGTGTGTAGTATCCTGTTGGTATCAAAGACGTAAGGAGCACGACTGTACCTTAAATCAGTGTGAGATTGATTAGGTTTCAACTACATTCCATTCCAAAGTTCATTGGTAGTAGGCTAGTGTCTGTAGCGGCTTCATAGAGTATGATGTTAAAAACTGGACTAGGTCCCGGGGG
>JAJJMB010006998.1:5543245-5613564 GCA_023531105.1 Papaver atlanticum | reverse complement strand
GTGATACAATCATTTGGTGTAGACTTGGAAAGTTTCGTTATGATTATTTCAATAACTTGAAAATTGCTTTGATGCTAATAGTGTGTGAAAACGGCTATTGTCATCCTCTAAGAAAGTTTCAATGATTGAAATAAGAGTTTAGAACACTTAACCAACATTGGATTATAAACATGTTATGCACTCTTGCATATATGTGATTCATGTCCGGGAACCATAGTATGCAAACCCGTATGCGTACCGGTTGGTTTGAGAAGTTCGGGAACCTAAGTGCGCGTACCCGTACGCATACTGGCGTAGGTTTATATCCGAAATTTGCTGCTGGGTTTTGAGGTATGCGTACCCGTTCACATACTGGCAAAAACTAAACTTGGTCCGGCTATTTCAAGAATGCATACCCGTTTGCATACTTGAATGGTTAAAGTTCTAAAATCGGTTTTGTTATGAACAAATACATTTATATAATAAGGAATGCATTCTTTGCAAACCGTAGCTATAATGTTCATGATTGATTCGAGTGAATCAAACCGATTTTGCTTCAATTGTGTTCTTGTATACTTCTACGAGAATATAGCAATTGAACAACTCTTTAACTAGTTTCATTTGAGTCATTTGAACTAGTTATGGTTCAGATGAATAAGGTTGATATGAGAGTGTTCATATAGCTAACCTCGGTTAACTACTGTTGAGCCAACATGGTGTACACGTTTAGGTACGGTTACATAAACCTAAATGAGGGTACATTTCATTTGAGTATAACAAGCTAAGTTCGATCTAACGGTTGAAATACATTAGCTTGAATCTAATCAGGTTTTCATCTAACGGTGAATATTGAATGCTTTGTAACAAAAGTAACTTAAATTGCTAACCCTGATTTGAAAACTATATAAAGGAGAACTCTAGCAACTGGGAAACCTAATCCCCACACCTCCTGTGTGTTACTAGTTGCATAAGCTAGAGTCGATTCTCCTTTAACCTTAGGTTTTTCACGAAACCCTATAGGTTAACGACTTTAAGACTTCATTGGGATTGTAAAGCCAGACCCAACTATTTTTTCTGTAGTTACGTGTTCTGATCTTACTTTTACTATCGTGATTGAGTACTATCTTTGATAAGATTTGCTTGAGATTTATCTCCGATAGGTAAGACAGAAAAGTAGTCACAAACATCTTCGTCTCATCATTTGTGATTCCATAATATCTTGTTTCATTAATCGATTGGGATTATTGTGAGGTGATTGATATTTCTAGGCTGCTTTTTCGGGAATATAAGTTTGGTATATCAATTGGTTCCTGTTTTCCTTGATTTATCAAAAGACGGAACAAAACTCATAGGTATTTCTGTGGGAGACAGATTTATCTATTCCAATAGACTTTTCTGTGTGAGACAGATTTGTTTATCAAGTCTTCGACTTTAGGTCGTAGAAACTATTGGTTGTGGGTGAGATCAGCTAAGGGAATCAAATGCGTAGTATCCTGGTGGGATCAAAGAAGTAAGAAGCACGACTATACCTTAAATCAGTGTGAGATTGATTAAGTTTCAACTACATTCCATTCCGAAGTTCATTGGTAGTAGGCTAGTGTTTGTAGCGGCTTAATACAGTATGGTGTTCAAAACTGGACTAGGTCCCGGGGGTTTTCTGCATTTGCGGTTTCCTCGTTAACAAAACTTCTAATGTCTATGTTATTTCTTTTCCGCATTACAGAAGAAAAAAAAGTTGGGTCTGGCATCACAATCCCAAAGAAGTCTTTAAGTCGTTAACCTACAGGGTTTTGAAAAAAACCTAAGATTAAAGGAGAATCGACTCTAGTCGCAACTAGTATCACACATGAGGCGTGGGATTAGGTTTCCCAGTTGCTAGAGTTCTCCCTTATATAGTCTTCAAATCAGGGTTTGCAATCGATGTTACCTTGGTAACAAAGCATTCAATATTCACCATTAGATGAAAACCTGATTAGACTCAAGCTAGTATCTTTCAACTGTTAGATCGAACTTAGCTTGTTACGCACAAATGAAAAGTGACTTCATTTAGATATGAGTAACTGTACCTAAACGTGTACACCTTGTTGGCTCAACAATAGTTAACCGAAGTTAGCCATATGAACACTTTCATATCAACCATATTCATCTTAACCATAACTAGTTCAAATGAGACAAATGAAACTAGTTCTAGAGTTATTCAATTGTTTATATTATCATAGAAGTATACAAGACACAATTGAAGCAAAATCGATTTTGATTCACTCGAATCAATTCATGAACATTATAGCCACGGTTTGTAAAAGATTGCATTCCTTATTATATAAATGTGTTAGTTCATGAACAAACTGATTTTAGAACATAACCTACTCAAGTATGCAAATAGGTACGCATACGTAAGTGGCCGGACTAAGTTTGGGTTCACCAGTATGCGAACGGGTACGCATACCTTCCAAACTCAGTTGAATTTCCGGAACTTGAAACTCACGCCAGTACGCATACTGGTATGCATACTAAGTTCCCGGACTTTCATTAACCAACCAGTACGCATACGGGTATGCATACTATTGTTCCCGGACTTGGGATAACTTGCAAAAGTTAGCATACAAGTACGCATACTGTGTTATATCCAATCATGGTTATTGGTTCTAAACTCTCATTTCAATCATTGAAACATTCTTAGAAGACAACAATAGATGTCTCACACAAATTATTAGCTTCGAAGCAATTTTCAAGTGATCGAATGATCAATACGAAACATTCCGAGTCTACATCAAATGACTGTCTCACACAAATCATGTAAGATGTTACAAGGCGATTTTCACATGATCATATTTTGACTTTCGTCAAGAATATAAGATGAACTTGGTTAAAGCGAAAGCTTACCAACACATATTTTGAGAAATATGTAAGCGAGTTAATCTCAGCTCGAAATATCAAATGTGTATAATCGAAGTCTATATAGCTATACGACTTTTGTCTCAATTAGGAGATAGAGTAGATATACTTTTGAGTGATAGATGAGTTCAGGTCTCCACATACCTTTTGTTGATGAAGTTCCACAAGCACCCCTTAGTAGTTCTTCGTCTTCAATCGATGAATGCCGTGAAGTTTAATGCTCAACTACACTTACTATCCTAATCCGAGACTTAGCTATAAGTTGACAAGACTTATAGTTTTGACAATTAAACTTGACAAACATGTTTGAGATAGCAACGCTGCGAGTTCGACCGAGCAGTGATCTAACATTTACAAGGTAGATTAGTCCTTTACTGTTTGGAAGATGACCAAAAAGGTTGAGTGCTTAAAGACTTTAGAGAGGCTTAAGCAACTTAAGATAGTGAACTATATCTTAAGATTCACGTCCGTTGGCCAGATTAGTTGTAGGTGCAAGGATACTGAGGAAACTAGGTAACTGGGGGTAGTTTAATTTGTCTCAACTATACAAAGTTGGTAGTATCTTTGTGTTAGAGAACTGCTCGGTCGAACTCGCATGCGTTGCTATCTCAAGCATGTTTGTCAATGTTAGTTATCAAAACTATAAGTTTTGATTTCTAGTCTACTTATAGATGTCTCGGACTAGGACATAGATTGTGTAGTCGAGCCTTAGACTTCACGGCGTTCATCATTTGAAGATGAAGAACTACTAAGGAGAGATTGTGGAACTTCGTCAACAAAAGGTATGTGGAGACTGAAACTCATCTATCACTTAGAAAGTTTATTTCTACCCTATCTCCTATATTGAGACATAAGTCGTGTTATGATATAGTTTTATATTATACACATTTGAGATTTCGAGATGAGTTTAACTCGCTTACATATTTCTCGGAATATGTGTTGGAAAGCTTTCGCTTCGACCAAGTTCATATTATATTTAAGACGCAAGTCAAAAGATGATCATGTAAAAATTTCCGAGTAACATCTTATATGGTTTGTGTGATACAATCATTTGGTGGAGACTTTGAATGTTTCGTTATGATTATTTCAATAACTTGAAAATTGCTTTGATGCTAATAGTATGTGAAAACAACTATTTTCATCCTCTAAGAAAGTTTTAATGATTGAAATAAGAGTTTAGAACACTTAACCATTATTAGATATGACATGTTGTGTACTCTTACACATATGTAATCCATGTCCGGGAACCATAGTATGCGTACCCGTACGCGTACCTGTTGGCTTGAGAAATCCGAGAACCTAAGTATGTGCACCCGTTCGCGTACTGGCGAAAGGTTCATGTCCGAATATTTCTGCTGGGATTAGAAGTACACGTACTGGCGAAACCCAATCTTGGTCCGGGTATTTCAAATATGCGTACCCGTTTGCATACTTGAAGGTTAAAGTTCTAAAATCGGTTGTGTACATGAACTTAAACATTTATATAATAAGGAATGCAATCTTTGCAAACCGTGGCTATAATGTTCATGAATTGATCCGAGTGAATCAAACCAATTTTGCTTCAATTGTGTTCTTATATATTTCTATGAGAATATAACAATTGAACAACTCTTTAACTAGTTTCATTTGAGTCATTTGAACTAGTTATGGTTAAGATGAACAAGGTTGATATAAGAGTGATCATATGGCTAACCTCGGTTAACTATTGTTGAGTCAACATGGTGTACACGTTTAGGTACGGTTACATAAACCTAAATGAGGGTACATTTCATTTGTGTGTAACAAGCTAAGTTCGATCTAACGGTTGAAAGATATTAGCTTGGTTGAATCAGGTTTTTCATCTAAGGTGAATATTGAATGCTTTGTTACCAAGGTAACTTAGATTGCAAACCCTGATTTGAAAACTATATAAAGGAGAACTCTAGCAACTGGGAAACCTAATCCCCACACTCCTGTGTGTTACTAGTTGCATAAGCTAGAGTCGATTCTCCTTTAACCTTAGGTTTTTTTCAAAACCATGTAGGTTAACGACTTAAAGACTTCATTGGGATTGTGAAGCTAGACCCAACTATTTTCTCTGTAGTTGCGTGATCTGATCTTGTTGTTTCTATCGTGTTGAGTACAATTATAAGAATTGGCTCGAGATTAATATCTTCGATAGGCAAGATAGAAATGTAGTCACAAACACCTTCGTCTCATCGTTTGTGATTCCACAATATCTTGTTTCGTTAATCGATTAAGAATATTGTGAGGTGATTGATAATACTAGGCTATTCTTCGGGAATATAAGACCGGTTTATCAATTGGTTCCTGTTCACCTTGATTTATCAAAAGACGGAACAAAAACTCATAGGTATTTCTGTGGGAGACAGATTTATCTATTCCAATAGACTTTTCTGTGTGAGACAGATTTGTTTTATCAAGTCTTCAACTTTGGGTCGTAGAAACTATTGGTTGTGGGTGAGATCAGCTAAGGGAATCAAGTGCATAGTATCCTGCTGGGATCAAAGACGTAAGGAGCACGACTATACCTTAAATCAATGCTAGATTGATTAGGTTTCAACTACATTCCATTCCGAAGTTCATTTGTAGTAGTCTAGTGTTTGTAAAGGCTTAATACAGTGTGGTGTTCAAAGATGGATTAGGTCCCGGGGTTTTTATGCATTTGCGGTTTTCCTTGTTAACAAACTTCTGGTGTCTGTGTTATTTCTTTTCCGCATTATATTTTTTTATATAATTGAAATATCACAGGTTGTGCTTAGTATCGATCAATTAGGAAATCCAACCTTTGGTTGTTGATTGAAATTGATTGATCCTTGAACATTGGTCTTTGGTACCATTCAAGTTACTTCTCTTATATTCAACCGGGCTCGCAAATTTCTATTTGCTGATTGCAGATTGAATTGAGAGATAGAGATATAAACTCTTGTATATACTTTTCTCTAGATTGAGTCTGACTGTCTAGTTGATTCTCTAGAAAGTATATTGGAGTAAGTCCTCTCAGATTGCCAAACGAATTTTTGGGTGTGGTTGTTGTACCCCCGCATTTTCAATTGTTATTAGAGCAGGCAAACACGTTTAAGACCTCATAAGTATGTGTTTGTAGCGATCTGACTTTATGGACAAGTCTATCTCTAATAACGTACCAGTTCATAAATTACCAGATGATTTTCAAAGATTGGATTCACCTGAGAGAACTATCACATCTAGGTCAGTATCTAAACATTCTCTTAATGTAGAACCCGTTGAAGTCTGGGAAACATGCCTAGAAGAACAGTTGGATGAACTTTCTGATAAAGGTGATTCAGATATTGATAGAGATATTGATGATGAAGTCTCAGAGTATGTTAAGCTTTTGAATTCGTTGGGAAAGAAAAATATGACAACTTCTCATGTCACACCTTTTCTGACTAATATCTGTCATACAAACAAGAAATTAAGAAGATGGTACGCATGTGTTTATGTTTCGAATCGTTCTAACAAATCGATCCTCAAGGATTCTGAGAAAAACCTACGTATGAAGTCACTTGAATGTGATAATCTTTATCAAAAATACTTCTTGTTGGAAGAGAAACTTGCAGAAACTAAAGCAAGAATTAACTCTCAGCAAACAAGTTTTGATGACAGAGAAAGCGCTTTTCTCGCTCGAGAAAAACTTCTTGAGGCTGATTTAGCTGCTGCTCTTGATAAAATCAAGATGTTGGAAGATGACTTGAAAAAGTTCAATACTAGTTCAAGCAAATTAACCACTATGCTAGGAGCAAGTATAAATCATCGTGATACACGAGGATTGGGCTATAAGGGAATAGATGCTCCAAGTATTAGCAAAGAGGTAAAATTTGTCAAGGCTAGTGATTCTTCTCAACAAAAGGTTTCCTGATGGAAAAGGTGAAATACCTTCACCGGCAGTTAAGGTTCAAAAAATAAAACTATATCAACCTCCAAAGTCAGCACACACGGATCGAGGTAAGAACATTCCTTATGTTTGCCACTATTGCGGAAATAAAGGTCACCTGGAAAGGAGATGTCGTTTTCGTATAAGGAATGATAAACTTCGTGATGTTCTTGTTTGGGCATCACAAGAAGTTGTGAAACCAAGATCATATGCTAAGGCTAATCCCCTTAACATTACAGGTTGTAACTGTCCAACCTTTAGGCAAAGGAATCATTGCTATGATAAACCTAGATTTTCCTATAAACGTCATACGAAGCCTTTTCACAATCGTAATGGTTATCAAAAGGA
This sequence comes from Papaver atlanticum, assembly GCA_023531105.1. NCBI lineage: Eukaryota > Viridiplantae > Streptophyta > Magnoliopsida > Ranunculales > Papaveraceae > Papaver > Papaver atlanticum. The sequence goes on along the minus strand of JAJJMB010006998.1, from coordinate 5,606,447 downwards.
TAACTATGTAAAGATGAAGACAAGATCCGATGCTCCCGGTTGGAGAAAGACTAACTTGCAAAAGAATAGTCAATCTGATTCTCTTCCGAGAATTCTAGAAGAGAGTAATGGGAAGAAGGTTCCGGTTGTTCCTAAATGCACTCAAAAGTGGATACCAAAGAAAGTCAATGATGTTTTGAGTGTGAAAAAGAATGATCTTCCAGAAAATTCCATGACTCTGGAGAAGGCAGTATCCATGATGTTCGAACTTAAAAAGTTCTTTGGAAAGATGGATTTGGATGTGAAAGGTTCTAAAAGCGATCTCTTTCATGATAATCCAAAAGTCACTTGTGGTGAGCAAGACATTGTTCACCTCAACACAACTTAATTGTGTTGTAAGTGCATCTTCACCAAGGAATGCCCTGCTATGTATACAGTGAGGGAAACACGAGAATTGGGGCACACATATTATGTTCGGTAAGGCTGTAGAATTCGATTGGATTCTTCTAAAATGGTATGTATATAAACTTGAGCAATATTTGTGTTTTTATTTGTTTAGAGTACTTATAATGATCCATGTACCTTGCTTATCGTTCATTTCTACCTAACTTGATTTGTGTTTAAGGTTCTTAAATGTTTAGGTTTGAAAATAGCAGTTCGTGATGTTTGGACTTCATGGTACACAAACCAAGTATTCATACCATCATTTAAAATAAAAATCTAGGGATTTTAGTACGCATACCCGTTTGCATACTTCTCCAGGTCACGAAAATTCATTTGCAAACCCGTATGCATACTGGCCTGTAGACGTCGATATTCGGTAAACTCGTTTTGGCCGCAACTTCTTCGTACGAACTCGGAATGACCTCATTCTTTTTTCATTCTATTACTATTTGAATTCTATTCAAAATGGTGATGATAATTCTTTGATTTGGATGAGTTAAGATTGGTATTTGTTCCAATTCTTATTTTTGAGTGTTTTGCTCCGTTTCGTCGCACTTGTTCCACTTCTCTTGGACTTGGGCACTTGTATTCTTGGAGTAATTCTCTTCTAAGATCATTTGTAGCTTTAAATAGAATGTTTTTGGTGAATCACAAAGAAGGAAGTTCAAGGATGGGCAATAGTACGCATTGCTATGGGATTATTGAATGTTCATAATAATCTTATGTGAACTATGGGGAATGGTGTTAATGACTTTGTATGTTATTATTTGTTAAGAAAATCTTTTTATACGCCTTTGGTAGCTATTCTTGGTATAAACATGCGAAAAATATTGATTCTACCTTCAAAGGGCAAATGATTTTGCAGTATTAATCTTTATTAGTTTTATATATTGCAAAAATTGTTATGGGATATGTGTGCTTGCGTCCGTGAACTATGATTGTCCCATATATGTAAAAAGTTAAGCCTATTATGTCATTATGCAAATATTGATGGAAGATAGGATGAACTTTTGATTGCAAAGATTAAGTCTATTATATGTCTTTATGCAAATATTGATGAAAAATAGAATGAATCTTTGTTTATTCCGCAGTATTGGTCTTTCCCTGATCCACATCTTTGTGCATATACTGTGTTGCTCCATAAGTTCTCTTATGTCGAGCATGGCCAATTGAATTGGTAATTTTTTTATAGCTAATTCAATTGTTATTTTTGGATACAAATTCATGTTCTCATGTGATTTGATTATGTCCAAGAAATCCTTCTTTTCTCGTAAAAGTAAGGTTGCTCTTGTTGTTCTTTCGGGAATGACATTTTATGGGGGAGAGTTCTTTTGAACTTGTGCTTAATTGCAAAATCTTTGTGGGGAGTACGGCTGTGGAATATTGTAGGAGTTATCTAGTATCTTTATAAACTCCTTGATGAATGCATATAGCTTAGACTATATTATTTCATCTAAATAAGTTGGTATGTTATTCTCTTTTGGTCATGAAGTATCTCTATGAAAATTTCATGGGGATCCCACTAGTTTTCGTACCTTTTCCAATTTATATTGACAAAAAGGGGGAGAATTAATGTGTAGTTTCATACTACAAATACATATGGTTTACGGATCATTATGTAAATGGGAGTGGTTTTCATGTCGAGATGAAGTATCGACTAAGGGGGAGTGATACATATCACCATAGTTTTGTATCAAAGTTGTGATACAATTTAACTTGTATGCTTTATAATGATACTATGACACTGTATAACTGAAAAGACGAGGGAACCCAAATATACCTCAATCTAAAACTTTTCCACTTATAAGTCCTTTTCCGAAAGTGATTGTCTATGGATTGAGTCAAGACAATACAACTAATCGGTTCACACTTCGTGTGATCGTCTATGGATACGAGATCGAGACAATACAACAACGAAGTATGTTTACTTGATAATAGGTTCGGACTTAACCAAACTCTAGGGATTGTCTATCAAGTAAAATAGGAATTAATGTTTGTGCGATTTACTTTAAATTATAATAAACACAATTATAATTGCGGAAAATAAAAGTAAATAACACATCAACATTTTGTTAACGAGGAAACCGCAAATGCAGAAAAACCCCGGGACCTAGTCCAGAATTGAATACTCTCATAATTAAGCCGCTATAAAAAATCAAACCAACTTCGTATAGTTGAGACCAAGCAACTAAACCTATAGTTCACCTAGTTTCCTCAGTATCCCTGCGCCTCCAACTTGCAGTAAGGCACGCACTTGGAACAATTTCTTTGGTTCGTATTCCAAACAGTAAAAAAACAACAAATCTGTTTGGTAACAACTCTTTTCAAACAACGTGATATGGGTTTTACAAAGGCTCTTCCGTTTAACCAATAAACTCCTTTGTCGGGTCCTTAGATCAATTTCTCAACAACTACCGAAGTAATTGTTAGACTATGCAATCAATACTATTAATCACAAAGAAGTGTATTGAAGCCGATCTACTCAACTAATCAATCCAATCTATCACAAAGATAAACCGATTATAGTTGGATCCCTTTCCATCCGAAACAAGTATTGTGCACACGAAAGATTATGAACCCAAAAAGTCTTCTTGTCTTCAAATCTTCTTTGATCTTCAATCAGCACCTGCACACAATCAACTTGAATCTCTTGTGATCAATCACACACAGAATGGAGTCTGTTAACGTTGGATTATCACAAGACGTCTTTAGATCTACAAACAGTCTAAAGATCCCCGTCGAAACTTCGATCTAGTTTGAGTAAATCTTATATCAGAAGAGAAGATTCTAAAGCATAAACAAACTAGGTGCAATCAAATTTCAACAACCGTTAGTCAATCAAATCAATCGAAACCTAAAATAAACAACAATTATCTAGTTTCCCACCAACGGTACTAATAGAGCTTCTCAATCCCAAAGAAGTCTTTAAACCGAGCGGACGTAAGAGATTTCTCCTAATTAGGGTACTTTCGTCTCCGATAGGCGGCTCCACCAGTAACAACACAACTGAAGTAGGTTTTTTGGCTCTGAGGATTAGTTTGCTAGAAATGTAAACTTTAATATTTATAGACAAGGAAGTTTGGACACCAAGGAATTTCCAAAACCGAATATTCTCAAAGATATGCAATAAACACAAATTCGGTTTTCATAATTCCTGGAAATGCACTGTCCAAATATTGACCGAAATCCCAATAGAAAAATCTATAATCAGTAATTGCACATTACTAATTATTATTTTCTAAAGATATGCATTTAATTGCTGGAAATTAAATAGCATATAAAAACTAAGAAACCTTAATTAAAAGATTCTCAATTTATTTCGATCCTGGGATTCTCCTTTAGCTATTAAGGAATATCTTTGAATAATTAATTATAAGAGTTACTGCACATGTTCAAAATATGTCGACATATTTACTTTGCAAGTCCTTTTTCATACTTACAATCTTGAAACCGATTTGCCATACTTCCAAATGAATTTAGAATTGGTTCATCTGACTTCCAAGAACTATGTGATTGATTATCCTATCAAATCACCAATCATGGGTTTCACGGTTCTACCAAAACAAGTTCGGTTTTACCTCTATGTGAGTACTGTGCATAGTCACGCTAGTTACCAAAACTCGGTTGACTAGGTACTAGGATCGGTTCCCCACATACTTATGGTAACTACCTGTATTTGGTGCACATGCCCATAGGATCAGTTCCCATATCTTCTAAGAACTGGTTGCACATGTTCATAGGATCAGTTCCCCCATCTACTAAAAACGTGTTGCACCTCTTACAAGGATCGATTCCCCTCTTGTAAATTTGTTGCACCTCTTAATAGGATCGGTTCCCCAATGGCTAGATAAAAGTTGCTATTTACAAGGCATCTATCATACCATCTTGAGTGACTACTTAAGATCGGTTTCACTAATAAAAGTCATACCAATAAAAGTCAGGCCTTGTGAATAGTTTTACCAAGATACATAAACAAGTTTATGAGCGGTTATACTAAACACACATATTGGTAATTCAAAATAGATTTGCAATGAATAACAATATCAATAAGCCTAGCGATTTCCCTTTCGATTCACAAAACGAGTTTATGAACTTACTTCCTTTAAACGAATGTAAAACATTGTTTCCTTGGTTGAAATCTTCACTCATACCTATACATAATCATAATTGCATTCATATGATCATGTCGATGTCTTATATATAAAGGTTAATGGTTAAGCAATAAACCTCGTATTGTATTCCTTAATACTATGTCTAACTAGAGTATCATACACAGCTTCGTAGTTATGTTTTCAATATGCACGACTTGAAAGATACGTTAGGGATTGAAACAATTCAAGTCAAATATTAGTAACCTCAAGAGGAAGGATGATGTTGTCGTTGTAGCTCCATACTTCTTCACATTCTTCAAGTCTTCATGTAATACTTGTAAGTCTCATATCCTAACACTTTCAAGCTAACCTATACGAATTTGACTCTAGTATATAATCAAGCGACTCTTTAAATGAGTTTTGATTCACTAAAATATGACAACCAAACTTGAAATACCAACGCTTTGTGGGTTCAACCGAGCTATGCTCTAACAATAACAATGATTGAGAGCATTTGTTTTCTCATTGTTATCGCTACGGATCTTCAACAACTATGATGCTGAGTTGAACATGTTTGGAATCATGGAGTACTTGGAAGTGACGAAGATTTCGAGTCGTGTTGACGATGCCAAGGAGATCAAGCATTTGGATGAGAAGCTACAAAGTTTTATTTATTTTGTAATCCATATGTATTAATGGTTTTTTCACTAAAATTGACAAATGGGGAAATTGTTAGAGCACTGCTCGGTAGAATTTGCATGCGTTGCTATCTCAAGCATGTTTGTCAATGTTAGTGATCAAAACTATAAGTCTTGATTTCTAGTTTACTTATAGATGTCTCGGACTAGGACATAGATTGCGTAGTTAAGCCTTAGAGTTCACGACGTTCATCATTTGAAGACGAAGAACTACTAAGGAGAGCTTGTGGAACTTCATCAACAAAAGGTATGTGGAGACTGAAACTCATCTATCACTTGGAAAGTCTATTTCTACTCTATCTCCTATATTGGGACATAAGTCGTGTTACGATATAGTTTTCTATTATACATATTTGATATTTCGAGCTGAGTTTAACTCGCTTATATATTTCTCGGAATATGTGTTGGCAAGCTTTCGCTTCGACCAAGTTCATCTTATATTCTTGACGCAAGTCAAAAGATGATCATGTGAAAATTGCCGAGTAACATCTTACATGGTTTGTGTGATACAATCATTTGGTGTAGACTTGGAATGTTTCGTTATGATTATTTCAATAACTTGAAAATTGCTTTGATGCTAATAGTGTGTGAAAACGGCTATTGTCATCCTCTAACAAAGTTTCAATGATTGAAATAAGAGTTTAGAACACTTAACCATTATTGGATATGACATGTTGTGTACTCTACCACATATGTAATCCATGTCCGTTAAGCATAGTATGCGTACCCGTACGTGTACTTGTTTGCTTGAGAAATCCGTGAACCTAATTAAGCGCACCCGTTCGCGTACTGGCGTAAGGTTCATGTCAGAATATTTCTGCTGGGATTGGAAGTACGCGTACCCGTTTGCGTACTGGCGAAACCCAATCTTGGTGTTGGTATTTCAAGTATGCGTACCCGTTTGCATACTTGAAGGTTAAATTTTTAAAATCGGTTGTGTACATGAACTTAAACATTTATATAATAAGGGATGCAATCTTTGCAATCCGTGGCTATAATGTTCATAAATTGATTCGAGTGAATCAAACCGATTTTGCTTCAATTGTGTTCTTGTATACTTCTACGAGAATATAGCAATTGAACAACTCTAAAACTAGTTTCATTTGAGTCATTTGAACTAGTTATGGTTAAGATGAACAAGGTTGATATGAGAGTGATCATATGGCTAACCTCGGTTATTGTTGAGTCAACATGGTGTACACGTTTATGTACGGTTACATAAACCTAAATGAGGGTACATTTCATTTGTGTGTAACAAGCTAAGTTCGATCTAACGGTTGAAAGATATTAGCTTGGTTGAATCAGGGTTTTTATCTAACGGTAAATATTGAATGCTTTGTTACCAAGGTAACTTAGATTGCAAACCCTGATTTGAAAACTATATAAATGAGAACTTTAGCAACTGGGAAACCTAATCTCCACACTCCTGTGTGTTACTAGTTGCATAAGCTAGAGTCTATTCTCCTTTAACCTTAGGTTTTTCACGAAACCCTATAGTTAATGAATTAAAGACTTCATTGGGATTGTGAAGCCAGAACCAACTATTTTCTCTGTAGTTGCGTGATCTGATCTTGTTGTTTCTATCATGTTGAGTATAATTTTAAAAATTGGCTCGTGATTAATATCTCCGATAGGCAAGATAGAAAAGTAGTCACAAACACCTCCGTCTCATCGTTTGTGATTCCACAATATCTTGTTTCGTTAATCGATTAAGATTATTGTGAGGTGATTGATAATACTAGGCTGTTCTTCGGGAATATAAGACCGGTTTATCAATTGGTTCCTGTTTACCTTGATTTATCAAAATACGGAACAAAAACTCATAGGTATTTCTATGGGAGATAGATTTATCTATTCCAATAGCTCGGTTGAACCCACCAAACGTTGGTATGTCAAGTTTGGTTGTCATATTTTAGTGAATCAAAACTCATCTAAGAGTCGCTTGATTATGTACTAGAGACAACTTCATTTAGGTTAGACTAGAAAGTCTAGGAATGTTGAGACATACAAGTATTACTCGAAGACCTGAAGAACGTGAGGAAGTAACGAGCTACAACGATGACATCATCCTTCATCTTGAGGTTAGTAATATTGACTTGAACTGTTTCATTCCTAACGTATCTATCAAGTCGTGCTATATTGAAAACATAACTGCGAAGCTGTGTATGGATGTATTACTCTTGTAGTGAGACATGATCATATGATCATAGTATTAAGGAATTAGACTACGAAGTATAACGCTTATCTTTTGAACTTCGTAGATATGACATCGACATAATCTTATGAATGCTGTTATGATTATGTGTATGGGTAAAGGTGAAGATTTCATCCTAGGAAACAATGTTTTACATTTGTTTAAAGGAAGTACATACATAAACTTGTTTTATGAATCGAAAGGGAAATCGCTAGGCTTATTGGTACGGCTATTCATTGCAAATCTTTAGATTACCAATATGTGTGAGATGGTAGAAACTGATCGTAACTTTGTTATGTATCTTGGTACAACTAATCACGATGCCTGACTTATGATTTGGTATGACTAGTTTTGATTAATTAGTGAAACCGATCCTAAGTAATCACCTGAGATGGTATGATCGATATATGTAATTGGTGTGACCGATCCTAGTAATTAGTGTGACCGATCACAGAGAAGTTGTGTAATCGATCCTTGTAATTGGTGTAACCGGTCCTAGTAATTGGTGTAACCGATCCTGGTAATTGGTGTAACCGATCCCAGTGACTGGTGTGATCGATCACAAGCAATACCATGTGTATATGGTAACCGGTCCTAGTAACTTGTGTGACCGACCACAAGTGCTTGGGTATAACCGATCCCAGTGATTGGTAGAACCGACTGAACCCATAGATGTGATTTGATATTTGATCAATCACATAGTTGTCTTGGAATACAAATGAACAAATTCTAAACTTGTTTGGAAGCGTGGTATAATCGATTCCGAGATTGTAAATATGAAAGAGGATTTACAAAGAAGAGATGTCAACATTCTTTGAACACGTACAATAACTCTTATCTTTTATTGTTCAAAGATATTCCTTAGTACTCAAGGAGATCATGTTCTGAAATAAATTAAGAATCTTTTAATTAAGGTTGTTAGTTTTATATGCTTTAATTACCAGCAATTAAATGCATGTCTCTAGAGAATAAAAATTAGTAATGTGCATTTACTAATTGGAGATTTTCTATTGAGAGATTTCGGAAACTATTGGACAAAGCATTTACTGGAATTATGAAAGCCGAATGGGCATTTATTGCATATCTTGAGAATACTTTCGGTTTTGGATATTCCTTGGTGTCCAAACATCCTTGGTCTATAAATACCTAAGTTTGCACTTCTAGCAAACTATCATAAGAGCCAGGAAAACTTCTTCTTTTTATTGTTTCTGGTGGAGCCGTCTAACCGGAGAGGAAAGTACCCTAATTAGGCGAAATCTCTTACGACCGCTCGTGTAAAGACTTTTGTGGGATCAAGAAGATCTACGAGTACCGTTGGTGGGAAACTAGATAATTGTAGTGTTATTAGTTTTCGATTGATTAGATTGACTAACGGTTGTTGAAACTTTGATTACACCTAGTTTGTTTATTCTTGAGAATCTTCTCTTCTGATATAAGATTCACTCAAACTAAATCGAAGTATCGGCAAGATCGTTAGAACTGTTTGTAGATATAAAGACATCTTGTGATAATCCATTGTTAACAGACTCAATTCTGTGCGTGATTGATCACAAGAGATTCAAGTGGTGTTGTGCAGGTTTAATTGAAGATTAAAGAAGATTTGAAGTCGAAGAAAATTTCGTATTGGTTTCTCATATCTTTGTGTTGCACAAACCTTGATCGGCTGGGATCCAACTAGAATCGAATTTATTCAATTGGTTAGTTGCGTGAGATCGGTAATGCCTAATAGTTATCTTGAGATCTATTTTGATTGTTACAAATCCGAATCTTATTACTTAGGTAATAGAGATTGGATTTATCTAACCAGGCAAAAGAGTTTATTAGCTTAAACGGAAGAGCCTTTGCATATGACTTGAGATATCTTTATCTTAAAGAATCAATAGAGTTGTTACCAAACAGATTTGTTGTTCCTTTACTGTTTGGAATATGATCCAAAGGAATTGTTCCAGTGCGTGCACTCATCGAAGTTGGAAGCGCAGGGATACTGAGGAAACTAAGTGAACTAGGGGTAGCTTCTTGGTCTCAACTATACGAAGTTGGTTTATATTTTGTACAACAGCTTAATTATGAGAGTATTCAATTCTGGACTAGGTCCCGAGGTTTTATGCATTTGCGGTTTCCTCGTTAACAAAATCTTGATGTGTCTTTTACTTTTCTATTTTCGCAATTATAATTGTTTATTATAATTAGAAGTAAAATACACAAACGTAAACTCCGCTTTACTTGATAGTGATCCTATAGAGTTTGGTTAAGTATGAACCTATTATCAAGTAATCACACTTTGGTTGTCGTATTGTCTCGATCTCGTATCCATAGACAATCACACAAAGTGTGAATACCGATTTGTTGTATTGTCTCGACTTTGTCCATAGACAATCACTTTCGGTAAGAGGACTTATATGTGGATAATTTAAAGATTGTGGTGTATTTGGGTACCCTTGTCTTTTCAATTGGTATCAGAGCAGGCAAACACGAAAAGATCTAATAATCTGTGTTTGGTGCGATCCAACCTATAAAAATTGAATCAATGAATACAGTTGAACTTGTAAATGATTCGGTTAACGTGAAACAAGATGAAGAACCAACATCTAATAATGTCATCTCCTATGAATCTACTGAACAAGCTGATCCATACAACGTATATTCTGATGACTGACAGACTTGCCTTGAAAAACAACATGATAAAATTTATGAAGATGGTGACTCAGAAATTGATCAAGATGTTAAAGAAGATGTGTCTGTATTTTCTTCACTATTGGGTGCAGTTTCTACAAAAAGTATGTCTACCTCAGATGTGGTTGGGCTTCTTGCTCCTTTTGCATAGAAAATCTGAAACTTAGAAAAATCTTCTCTGGTTTCTATTATGGATATCAGAATACCAGATATCTTCTCAAGGACTTCAAGGAAAGCCTGAATTCAAAGACTCTTGAGTATGAAAATCTCAATAGGAAACATTATCTGTTGAATAAGAAACTTGTTGAAACTGAAGCAAGTATTAATTCTCAACATTTAATGTGTAGAGATAAAAAAAGAGTTTGTTTCTTCCAAAGAGAACCTTATTAAGGTCGACCTTATCAATGCTCTTGACAAAGTTAAGCTTTTGGAAGAAGAAGTTGCGAAACTAAAAAGGCTCAATGCTAGCAAAACCAACTTATCTTCCTTGTTGGAAACAGGAAGAAGTCATGGTGATATGCGCGGCTTGGGATATCTAGGAATCGGTACTTTCTCCACCAACAAAGAAATAAAATTTGTAAAAGCTTCATGTTCTTCCGCGACTGAGGATCTACCTAAACTAACTGGTACTCCTGATTCTACAAAGAGCTCAAGTGAAACTATAAAAGAAAATAGTTTCAGAAGCAATCATGTTAAATCTCAGATCAAAGATCAGCATAATGGCAGTACATCGATAAAAGGTATTCTTAAAAACTACACTCCTTTTAGTAAGCATTGTTATTATTATGGGAATAAAGGTCATATGCAAAGGAGTTGTAAAATTCGAAAAATGCAGGATGCTCTATCTTTTGTTTCAAAAGAATTGAGTAAATTTACCTATAAAAAGCCCTCAGATCACCATTGTCCCATTTTGAAACAAAAGAATTATTCTAGTAATTCCAATTCCGATCCTAAGGGGAGTATTCCTAAAAGGAACAATGATAGAAAGGTTAATGCCTTTGTCAACAGGAATATGAGATCTGATGCCTCAGCTTGGAAAAATACAATGTTGCAAGAGATGAAAAACCTTCATCTCATATCCACCTACAGGTGGATACCAAAGTCTGAAGTGAAAGCTAAAAGGGGGTCATCTAAAATAAATACTAAGAAAAACAACCATGTTGTAACCTTAGCAGCATTAGTGAACATCAACATGAGTAGTAAATGCTAGGAAGAAACTAGATATCTTGAGCATGTACTACACGTGTGTGTCATGAACAGCAGGGAGGGACATAATTGCCTTTTTCTTTCTACTTTACCAACTGATATTTTATTTTGGGTGTTCTGGATTTTATTAACCCCAGTTTTCTTCCCTCACTCTTCTATCAACATTTCCTACTCTAAACGATCTCTAGAAATTAAAGGAAAAAATTTAGGACTTCAAATTCAAAAAATTGAGTTCAACCCGTCGTCTGTTTTCGGCTGATTTGCTCTTCTGCAAAGGTAGGGGTTCTTTCTTTCTCAAACTATTTTGCGCTTATTACTTTTAGTGATTACTGCTTCTCTTCACTTGCATACGATTCATATGGATCAACAGAAAAGATTTGAAAGGTTTGTTAACCGGTGAATTCTAACAAATTCAGTTTATTAGCTTAACTCAGATTACCCATGCATTGATGGTCTTTTACAGCAAAACAGAAATTGGTTTGGAATCATATAAATTTCAGCTTTTTCCTTGCATATTGTACTACATGAGATTTTATATGGTGTAATCGGTTTTGTGAAGGTTGAAAATGTTTTTCAAACATTTGGGTTTGGTTTTCCTGTCCTAAATTAAATCTTATATTGATTTTCGGAATTAGCGTGTGACGTGTTTGTTAAAATGAATAAATGAGCAATTTTTATGATACTTTGTTGTTAGTGTTTTCATAGGCTTTTCTGAAATCATTCTCCTCACTACTCTACAATTTAACTTTTTCAACCAAAGACTTGTTTACAATACTAGCTTAATTTTATTTTCTAAAATTCCTATTTGTGGAACTTGATTTAACAAATGGTAGCTTTTACTTCCGTTGCACCTTAATTGGGATTATTTCCACTTACCTGGATACGGCGTTTGCATTTTGTATCACTGTTGACTTCTCCATAATTAGAACTAGCTTGATTCGTTTGGATTCCAAAAAAATTGAGCATGTGCTGCATTATACATTAAATCCATTGCACTAGCATTTGTTTTCTTGATAGTGCTCTTTAATTTGTTTAGCTTAAAATTTTGGTTTATTCAAGTGGAAATGCACACTGGAGTTTTGGTGATCACTGGGAATATTTTTCTTTCAATTTAGTAGTTGTTTAATTTATCATTATGGATGTTCCTTTCAACTCAGTACTTATTTTATTTATCATTGTGGATGTTTTCCTTGGCAACTGGCCATATGGAAATTATTAGAGCTTGGCAATTGGCCATATAAATTATTAGTTTGGCAACTGACCGTTAAGAATAGAAAAGTTTGGTAATTGGCCATACAAATTATTAGATTCGCAATTGGCCATATAAATTATTAGTTTGGCAACTTGCCGTTAAGAATAGAAAAGTTTGGCAATTGGCCATACAAATTATTAGATTGGCAATTGGCCATATGAATTATCAGTTTGGCAACTGGCCGTTAATCTAGAGCAGTTTGGCAACCGGCCATTGAACTAGAAGAGTTTTGGCAACTGGCCACATAAATTAGAAGAATTTGGCAACTGGCCATGAAGAAACTAGTAGAGTTACTTCTTGTGGTTTCCAACTGTTAACTTTGATTGTCACTTTGATTATGTGAGGCTCACATTTCACTACAAATGTTCTTGTTACTACTCTTGTGCATTATTTATGTTTTCCGCATGCACCATTCTTTCGTCGTTATAACTCCTACTGGGCTTTTGCTCACCCCTTTTTCTTGTTTTCCTCCCGCAGAGTACGAGAGGAGCTTGCCGCAGTAAGCTGGGCAGAGCTTACAACAGGCCTTGAAAGCATAGAAAGTTAGTATTTTGTCTTGTTTAATATGTATATCACGGGGATGGATCTGGGGTAGTTCTAATATCGGCTTTCGACCCATATTTTTGTCTTATTGTGATGTGTACATAAGGGAAATGCTAAGGTTTTATTTTGATGTACAATAGCCGCCTCCCTGAACTTGGGTCTAGATAGATGCATTTCTAGTTGTTTAAACTTCTAGTCTCGTATTGTGTAAATTTTCAGGCTTTACGTACATTAATGATGTTTGGAAGTGTTGATCACTCAATCACTATACATGGTCGGACAGTGTTGATCTTTGGGTGTTGTAGAATGTTTTGGAAATGTTTTCTATATGGAGTGGTTCTTACTTTTGTCATTCTAAACATGACCATATCTTGTACCTTGTAGGAAAATTTAGTATGTCATTTTCCTGTTGCTCGTTCCCTCGATGGTTCAGTATAAGGTCTGACTATATTTTATATTTGTTGTTAAATCCAAATATACTAGCAGGTCTCACTTACAAGATACCTTCTCTTTGGACCTGTATCTTATATTTATTAAAATGCAATCGTTACATGTCGTAACTCGCAAGTGTTTACGTCCTTGAAATTAACGTATTTATTTAAGTTAGCTGTGTAGCATTTTTGGAGTAAGGAAATGCATATCATCTCTACAGTATTTAACATAATCATATCTTCTTAAACGGGTTTTCATTTTTGTATTAGGAACTTGAGTTAAAATTCAATTTAGTAGACTGAGCCGTGAATCCATATTTGGTCTTCTTAGACTTCTATGCCTGATTTCTAAAATGCCGAAATTTCTTCACTTTCGCAAACATGGTCTGGCTAACTGTTCTGACTACATTATTGTCTGGTCTCTAAATTGGGCATATGAAAATACACATATATTCAGCTTTCAAGTGACGTGCCGGGGACTTAGCCTTGCTAATGGGCTGAAAATCAACCCATTAGGATGGAAATTTTCCCGTCCGTTACAGCAAAGGTACGAAAACTAGTGGGATCCTAATGAAATTTCCATAGAGACATTTCATGACCAAAAGAAAGCACATATCAACTTTTTAGATGCAATCATATAGCCGAAACTAAATGCATTCATCAAGGAGTTTATAAAGATACAAGATAACCCCTATAATATTCCACGGCCGCACTCCCCACAAAGATTTGGCAATTAAGCACAAGTTCAATTAAGAACTCTCCCCCATAAAATGTCATTCTCGAAAGAACAACAAGAGCGACCTTACTTTTACAAGAAAAGAAAGATTTCTTTGGACATTAACAAATTAAATGAGACATGAATTTGTATCCAGAAAACTCAATTAAATTAACCACAAGAGAACCCATGATTAATTTAATCGGAAATGCTCAACATAAGTGAACTTACGGAGCCACACAGTACTTTCACATAGGAGTGGATCAGGGAAAGATCAATACTGCGAAATATTCAAAGATTCATTCTATTTTTTTCATCAATATTTGCATAGAGAGTATAATAGACTTAATCTTTGCAATCAAAAGTTCATCCTATCTTCCATCAATATTTGCATAATGACATAATAGGTTTATCTTTTGTTTGTCAAAAGTTCATTCAATCTTTTATCAATACTTGCATATCGACATATGAAAGACTTAACTTTTGACCACGTATGGGACAATCACAGTTCACGGACGCAAACACACATATCCCATAACAAGTTGCAATATATAAAACCATGAAGATTAATTCTGCAACACTCATCTTCCAAATCAACTTTAGAATTTAAACAAATAAATCTAAAAACATTGCAAGATGAAAGTTGTTGAAATAGCTGTGTGTACTCACAATAATTGCTATTCCAAACTCTAGTTATCCTTCTTAAAACACAAGAATAAATTCTCATAAGAAGTTTCCTAGACATCAAGACAAACTCGTAATGCACATATAAGATGGTTTGTCCTTAGTGGGTAGAATCAATCTTTTTCGCACGAATTTACACCAAGAATAGCTACCAAAGGCGTATAAAAAGATTTTCTTAACAAAGAAGATCATATAAAGTCATTAATAACCATGCACCATAGTTCACATAAGATGATTGTGAACATCAAGAATCACATAGCAATGCATACTACTGCCCATTCTTGAATTTCCTTCTTTGTGATTCACCAACTACATTCTTGTAAAAGCTACAAATGAGCTTAGAAGAGTGGTACTCCAAGAATCCAAGTGCCCAAGTCCAAGAGAAGTGGAACAAATGCAACGAAACGGGGCAAAACACTCAAAAACAAGAGACGGGACAAATACCAATCTTAACTCATTCAAATTCAAAAATTATCATCTCCATTTTGAAGAGAATTCAAAGAGTAAGATAATTCAAAAAGAATGAGGTCATTCCGAGTTCGGACGAAGAAGATACGGCCAAAACAGGTTTACCGAATATCGACGTCTACAGGCAAGTATGCATACGGGTTTGCAAACGAATTTTCATGACCTGGAGCAGTATGCAAACGGGTATGCGTACTAAAACACCTGGATTTTGATTTTAAATGATGGTATGCATACCTGGTATGTGTACCATGAAGTCCAAACATCCCGAATTGCTATTTTCAAACCTAAACATTTAAGAACCTTAAACATAGATCAAGTTAGGTAGAAATGAACGATAAGCAAGGTACATGGATCATTATAAGTACTCTAAGCAAATGATAAAAACATAAATCTTGCTCAAGTTTATAGACATACCTTTTAGAAGAATCCAATTGAATTCTACAGCCTTACCAAAGATTCAAAATCGTACCTAACGCAACATGTACGCCCCAATTCTCGTGCTTCCCTTACCGTATACATAGCAGGGCATTCCGTGGTGAGGATGCACTTACAACACAATCAAGTTGTGTTGAGGTGAACAATTTGTTGCTCACCACAAGTGACTTTTGGATTATCAATAAAGATATCGCTTTTAGAACCTTTCACATCCAAATCCACCTTTCCAAAGAACTTTTTAAGTTCCAACATCATGGATACTGCCTTCTCCATAGTCATGGAATTTTCTGGGAGATTATTCCTTTTCACACTCAAAACATCATTGACTTTCTTTGGTATCCACTTCTGAGTGCGTTTAGGAACAATCAGAACCTTCTTCCCATTACTCTCTTCTAGAATTCTCGGAAGAGAATTAGATTGACTATTCTTTTGAAAGTTAGTCTTTCTCCAATTGGGAGCATCGGATCTTGTCTTTGTCTTTACGAAGTTATCCTTTTGATAACCATTACAATTGTGAAAAGGATTCGTATGACGTTTATAGGCAAATCTAGGTATATCACAGCACTGATTCCTTTGCCTAAAGGTTGGACAGTTACAACCTGTAACGTTAAGGGGATTAACCTTAGCATATGATCTTGGTTTCGCAACTTATTGTGATGCCCAAAAAAGAACATCATGAAGTTTCTCATTCCTTATACGAAAACGACATCTCCTTTCCAGGTGACCTTTATTTCCGCAATAGTGGCAAACATAAGGAATGTTCTTACCTCGATCTGTATGTGCTGACTTTGGAGGTAGATATACATTGCTCTTTCGAAATTTAACTGCCGGTGAAGGTATTTCACTTTTTCCATCAGTGGAAACCTTTTGTTGAGAAGAATCACTAGCCTTGACAAATTTTACCTCTTTGCTAATACTTGGAGCATCTATTCCCTTATAGCCCAATCCTCGTGTATCACGGTGATTTTTACTTGCTCCTAGCATAGTGGTTAATTTGCTTGAACTAGTACTGAACTCTTTCAAGTCATCTTCCAACATCTTGATTTTATCAAGAGAAGCAGCTAAATCAGCCTCAAGGCGTTTTTCTCGAGCGAGATAAGCGCTTTCTCTGTCATCAAAACATGTTTGCTAGGAGTTAATCCTTGTTTCAGATTCTGTAAGTTTCTCTTCCAACAGAAAATACTTTTGATAAAGATTATCACATTCAAGTGACTTTATACGTAGGTTTTCCTCAGAATCCTTGAGGATCGATTCGTTAGAACGATCCGGAACATACACACCTGCGTAACATCTTCTCAATTTCTAGTTTTCTCGACAGAGAGGAGTCAGAAGAGGTGTGACATGAGACGTTGTTATCTTCTTATTTTCCAATGAATTCAAAACCTTAACATACTCCGAGATTTCCTCATCAACATGTCTATCAATATCTGAATCACCTTCATTAGAAAGTTCATCCAACTGTTCTTCTAGGCATATTTCCCAGACTTCAACAAGTTCTACATAAAGAGAATGTTCAGATACTGACCTAGATGTGAAAATTCTCTTAGGTGAATCCAAGCTTTGAAAATCATCTAGTAATTTATGAACTGGAACGTTATTAGAGATAGACTCGTCCATAAAAATCAGATTGCTTCACACACAAACTTATGAGGTCTTAGCGTGTTTTCCTGCTCTGATACCAATTGAAAAAACGGGGGTATAACAACCACACCCAATATTTTGCTTAGCAATCTGTATGGACTAAATCCAATATACTTTTAAGAGAATCAACTAGACAATCAGACTCAATCTTAATAAAAGTATATCAAAGAGTTATATCTCAATTTCTCGATTCAATCCTCACTCAACCAAATAAAAATCTGCGAGCCTGATTGAATACAAGAGAAATAACTTGAATGGTACTAAAGACCAATGTTCAAGGATCAATCAATTTCAATCAACAACCAAAGGTTGGATTTACCAATTGATCGATACAATGCACAACCTGTGATATTTCAATTTATAACAAAATATAATGTGGAAAAGAAATAGCACAGACACCATAAGTTTTGTTAACGAGGAAACCGCAAATGAAGAAAAACCCCGGGACCTAGTCCAGATTGAACACACACTGTATTAAGCCGCTACAGACACTAGCCTACTACAAACTAACTTCGGCCTGGACTGTAGTTGAACCCCAATCAATCTCACACTAATCCAAGGTACAATTTCACTCCTTACGTCTCTGATCCCAACAGGATACTACGCACTTGATCCCCTTAGCTGATCTCACCCACAACTAAGAGTTGCTACGACCCAAAGTCGAAGACTTTAATAAACAAATCTGTATCATACGGAAAAGATTACAAGAATAGATAAATCTGTCTCCCACAGAAATACCTACGAGTTTTGTTCCTTCTTTTGATAAATCAAGGTGAACAGGAACCAATCGATAACCCCACTTATATTCCCGAAAAATATCCTAGAATTATCAATCACCTCACAATAATCTTAATCGACTAGCGAAACAAGATATTGTAGAACCACAAACGATGAGACGAAGATATTTGTGATTAATTTTCTATCTTGCCTATCGGAGAAATTAATCTCAAGCCAATCTTACGATTGTACTCAAATACGATAGAAATAGCAAGATCAGATCACGCAACTACAGAGAAAATAGTAGGGTCTGGCTTCACAATCCCAATGAAGTCTTCAAGTCGTTAACCTATAGGGTCTCAGTAGAAACCTAAGGTTAAAGGAGAATCGACTCTAGCTTATACAACTAGTATCACACAGGAGGTGTGGGGATTAACTTTCCCAGTTGCTAGAGTTCTCCTTTATGTAGTCTTCAAATCAGGGTTTACAATCTAAGTTACCCTGGTAACAAAGCATTCAATATTCACCGTTAGATGAAAACCTTATTAGATTCAAGCTAATATCTTTCAACCGTTAGATCGAACTTATCTTGTTATACACAAATGAAATATACGTCATTTAGGTTTGTGTAACCGTACCTAAACGTGTACAAGTCGTTGGTTCAACAGTAGTTAACCAAATGGTTAGCCATATGAGCACTTTCATATCAACCATATTCATCTTCACCATAACTAGTCCAAATGACTCAAATGAACTAGTTCAAGAGTTGTTCAATTGCTTAGATCTTATAGAAGAATACAAGACACAATCGAAGCAAAATCGGTTTTGATTCACTCGAATCGATTCATGAACTTTATAGCCACGGTTTGCAAATATGCATTCCTTAGTTTATATATATTTAAGTTCACGAATAAACCAATTTTAGAAAGTAACACACTTAAGTATGCGTACGGGTATGCGTACTTAAGTAATCGGATTTGAGTTTGTTTTGGTTTCCAAACTCAGCAGAAATTCACGGACGTGAACTTTCCGCCCGTATGCGTACGGGTACACATACTTAGGTAACCGGATTGAGTTGGTTTTGATTTCCAAACTCAGCATAAATTCACGAACGTGAACTTCCGCCAGTATGCGTACGGGTACGCATACTTACCCAGTCTCTATCAACCATTTAGTACACACACAAGTATGCATACATTTGGTTCTCGGTTTTGGACTTATACACTAATGCACGAACACATTATATGCTTATATCCAAGGATGGTTACATGTTTTAAACTCTTTATTTCAATCATTTAAACATTCTTAGAGGATGTTAAATAGAGGTTATTCACACACTAGTTTTCATCAAAGCAATTTTCAAGATATTGAAATAATCAACATGACTTTCGTCACTTGTAAAGATGAACTTGGCCAAAGCGAAAGCTTACCAATACATATTTCGAGAAAAAGATAAGCAAGATAAACTCGGCTCGAAATAGCAAATGTGTATAATCGAAGTCTATATAGCAATACGACTTTTGTCTCAAGATAGGAGATAGAGTAGATAGACTTTTTGAGTGATAGATAAGTTCAAGTCTCCACATACCTTTTAGTCGATGAAGTTCCACCAGTTCCTTGAGTAGTTCTTCGTCTTTGTATGATGAACGCCGTGGAGTCTAGAGCTCAACTACACTTTTTATCCTAGTCCGAGACTTAGCTATAAGTGGACTAGAAATCAAGACTTATAGTTTTGGCAACTAAACTTGACAACAAGCTTGAGATAGCAACGCTTGCGAGTTAGACCGAGCAGTGCTCTAACAAAAAGCTTATTTAAAATGCATATTTTTGCTTTTGCTTAACAAAAAGTATGATACAATTGTTATGTTTCAATTGGTTCCGGTTAATAAAAACCAAATCAAGTTTGGTTTTTGTTTTAACTTATAAGAAAAACTAAATTAATTCTGATCTTAGTTTAGGCTTATCAATACGAGGTACGATTATTCAAGTCTAATCGGATCCTTGATAAGAAAACTAATAACCTAGTTTGGTGTAACACTTATTTAACCTTGCTTAAGTTGGTAGTCTGTTACCAGCTTTGCTTTGTTTTTTCTCTTTGCTATGCTTAAGGTGGTATAGCCTTTATATCCTTTTTTTTTAATCAGTAAATCATTTCTTTACCGATCAAAAAAAACAAACACTACAACCAAGTTGTATGCATTTGAAGTAAAAGATTAAAATTTGGTCCCATATATATATGCAGTATAATGCGAGGCTTTATATAAACAAGATATAAATAAGTCTTCCCTGCTATATACATATTCGTTTTTGTGACATTTACTGCTGGAATCCTCTTTTTAGTTATTTCTTCTATTTCACTCACGGCCTCACGGGGTAGCTTGATACCTCTTCCACGCAAGAAAGAAAGGAATCAAATCTGACATAGCCGTTATGCTAGTCCTCAATTTGACGTCAATACCCTCGGTATCTCCACATGATTACCAATTTACCTTATAAAAACGCATTTAATCAAAAGATTAAAAGTATACTATCAATGAAAATTACGTTTAATGAAGATTACTCCTTTCTTTTCTCTTCCCTTCCAAAAAAAAAACAAGAGTCTTTTCATCTTTCTTGCTCCTATTTGGTCCTTTTGGACTAGATCTGAGCAAGGATTTCTTTTTCTTTTAATAGTTTATTGAATAAAATGTTTATACATCATTTTTTGTGTCTTTAGACATGTTTCTTCGTCGTTTTGGGGCGATTTTTTTCGTCGTTGTGGGGCGAGTTCTTCAATCTTTGATGGCTGGTTCGTGGCTTGCTACTCTCGATTCAAAAACATCGATGATTCAACACGAAATCGCTTTGAATCCATACTCTAGGGATTTAAGGCATCTAAGTTCATTTGGATCTACAAGTTTATGGGAAAATTAGACCTTTCACTCAGGAGCATCTCTTATCATGGAAGAATACAATCAAATCAAATGGTCGGAATTATTTCCGGAATATACCATCATCTCTCCCTTATACATAATCAAAAATTGGGTATCTCTACAGTTTATTGTTCTTTCTCTTCGCGATCTACTTATAGGGTTTTTTTTTGCTCGATCAATAATTGATTTTATTAATACCCAAAGAAAGAATACAAAATCCCAAGTTCAAGAGCACTTAAACCATTACAAAGGAAAGAAAACAGAAAAGAGCCCATTTACACTATTAGGGTTTTGATTATCTTGATGTTTAATTCACTATTTCTCTTCGCGATCTACTTGTAGTTGATATCTTTATTTGTATTAGGGTTTTGATTATCTTGATGTTTTTTTTATGTATTTTGATGTTTTTGTTTATCTTGTAAGCGAACATGTAATCACTATTTTGATTTGAATGAATTGAAATTTGTTGATTGACCAAAAAAAATAAATAAATAAATAAATAAATGAAAATTACGTTTAATTCACACACCACATAGGATGCTAGTGCATGTCAACGAAAATTTGGACCTTTCATATTTTCCTTAGGAAAGCATTGTTGTGGACTCACAATGTGTGTAGCACAATCAGTCATCGTACTATCACTGAAATAAATAGTAAAGTGATCATTCTGTAGAAATAAATTAACTAACAAAGCAATAAATAATTTTTAAAATTTAATAAATAAGAGATAAAAGAGTCGATTCTTTTATTGTTTTAGAATTTTATTTTAGTTTTTATTTGAAGTGTTACGAGATTTCTTACGATTCCCAAAAGATTTTTTATTTTCTTTTTAAAAAAATACGATATAAATATTTTACAAAGTAATAAAGAAAACTACAAGGTCTTCGTTAATCTTCAACATTTTAATATTATTTTATTAGAAACACTAGATTATTTTTAAAACAAAATCTTAACTTTTTTGAGTTGCGAATAATTCAAGGAACTTCCATTTCTTGGAACATTTGTTATGACCAACATAAAACAATATTATATCGACACAAAATTGCTTATCATGTTCTTTTATTTTCTGGAAATCTCTTGTATCCAAAACTTTTATCCATAGTGACAAATGCCATTTTGAAAATAACAGATCCACTCATTTTTATCTCCTCTGTCGTGAATGCAAGGACATGCCATTTTCAAAATTGCTTATCCTGTCGTCTTTTGTAATTAGCGACATCAACATAATCTTTGTAATTTGTTACTAGATTCTGTGGTGAACATAGGTTTGATTTCATACCTAGAAAACTATGTTTAATTACATGAGTTTAAGGTAGTAAAGTACAAACTTGTTTCGTAGTTGAAAGGAAATCAAGAGGATTGATGGTCCGGTTTTCATTGAAGATATTAAGGTTGGACCGACCCTAACCTATATAGGGAATCAAAGTAGAACCGATCCTAGTGTATATTGGGATTCAAGGTAGAACCGATTCCTGCCTGTATTGGGAGTCAAGGTAGAACTGATCCTAACTTGTTTTAGGAGTCATGGTAGAACCGGTCTCAATAGGAAAAACCGATTTCTCTATTGGGAGCAACCACAAGGTATACACTTGGTATATAGTTACAAGTTCGAAACCGAACCTAAAACTATTGGAAGAATCTCGTTTTTGACTCATAGCCTTTCCGGAAATCTGCAAGTTATGCAAATGTTTCTTAGCAGACAATTCCTTAGGAGTAATCTTTTCCATGTTGGGTAATACCACATGAGTATTAGAGATAGGAACTAAAGATGACTTACTCACTAAAATAAAGTTTTCCTTTTCAAGGAGTTACACTGTTCCTAGGCTAGAAGAAGAGATCCAACAAGTTTCTCTTTTTCAACACGACAAATATTCAACTCTGATGAATGAGTCTCGATTAAACGTTCTTCTCTAATTGAGTCTTCTTTAACAGTATCTTCAGGCATACTAATCTTTTTGCGATGCAGAGTAGTTTCTTGAACAAGGTTTTCGATATTGTTAGAAAAAGACTCAATGATACTATAGAGTTCCCGTTCTCTATCAAGAGACTTTTCAAGTCCATCAGTGAGCTGATCATATTTTTCTTCAAGAGATCTAATTTTAGAGCTTGAACATCAATAATCTCAGCAGATTTTTTCAAAGTTCTGGTGAGTTCCATCTCAGATTCTGACATAGTGTCAACTGTCACCTTGGAGGGAATGATATCAGAATCTGATAGTATAAGTTTTCTACCTCGGGATTTGGAAGAACCTGCTAAGGATTTATCCTTTGAGGTAAGCCCAAGACTTTTGGCATAATCAAAAAATTTGGAAGACATTTTTATGCCCGTAGAAGCGAGATAAACTTCGATCCACAGAAATCAGATTGCTACAAACACAGACTTATGAGGTCTTAGCGTGTTTGCCTGCTCTGATACCAATTTAAAAAGCGGAGGTATAAAAACCACACCCAATAATTCGTTCGGCAATCTGTATGGACTAAACTCCAATATAATCCGAGAGAACCAACTTAAAAGTGAGACTCGATCAAGAAATGTATCAAAGATTTTTATCTCTATTTCTCAACACAATCAGCAAATTGAACAGATAGAAATCTGTGAGCCTGATTGATATGAGAAATAACTTGGACGGTACCAAAGACCAATACCCAAGTGTCAATCAAGCTATATCCAACAAACAAGGTTGGATTTATCAACTGATTGAACTACGCACAACCTGTGATATTTCAATTATATAAACAAATTTAATGCAGAAAAGAAATAACACATACACCAGAAATTTTGTTAACGAGGAAACCGCAAATGTAGAAATACCCAGGGACCTAGTCCAGCTTTGAACACCACACAAGATTAAGCCGCTACAGACACTAGCCTACTACAAATTAATTTCGGACTGGAATGTAGTTGATCCCTAAACAAGTCTCACACCGATTAAGGTATAGTCGCGTTCCTTACGCCTCTAGAACCACGTCGGATTCTGCGCACTTGATTTCCTTAGCTGATCTCACCCACAACTAAGAGTTGCAACGACCCAAATTCAAAGACTTATAAGCAAATCTATCTCCCACAAATATGTCTATTATTTATTCGGTTTTTGTTCTGTCTTTTGATAGAAATCAAGGTGAACATGAACCAATTGATAATCGGGTCTTATACTCCCGAAGAGCGGCCTAGAAATATCAATCACCTCACAATAACCCAACTGATTAACAGAATAAGTTATTGCTGAATCACAAGAGTCTGAGACGAAGAACTGTTGTGATTACATATTATATCTTACCCATCAGAGATAAATCTCGAGTGAATCTTATAGAAGATAAAACTCAATATGATAGAACAAGTAAGATCATAATACGCAACTACAGAGAAAATAGTTGGATCTGGCTTCACGAATCCCAAATGAAGTCTTCAGTCGTTAACCTAATATGGTTTTGAAAAAACCTAGGTTAAAAGAGAATCGACTCTAGTTTGCAACTAGGACACAGGAAAGTGTCGGGATTAGGTTTTCCAGTTTCTAGAGTTCTCCCTTATATAGCCTTTCAAATCAGGGTTACTTACAATCAAAGCTAAGATAACTTAGTAACAAAGCATTCAACCGTTAGATGAAATCCTGATTTAAGATTCAAGCTAAGTCTGCTTAGAAATTAAGCAATTAATCTCCACCGTTACATGGTCTTAGCTTGTTACACACAAATGAAATATACTTATATTTAGATATGGGTAACCATACCTAAACGTGTATATTGAGGTGGCTCAATAAAAGTAAACTGAAGGAAGCCATATGAACATTTTTTTCTTAACTATATTCATCTAACACTTCTAGATCAGATATGATGATCAAGCAATCATGAAAGATTATCAAATGAATCTAATTGTGTTTGAAATAGAGTTGTTCAATTGTTCACTATCTCATAGAAATATATATGAACAAATTTAAACAAAATTGGATTGATTCGTAATCGTACAAAGTACTTATACAAGAATCAATTCATGAACATTAAGTTACGGTTTGCAAAGATTTCATTCCTTAATTCGTAAATATTTTAGTTCATGAGTATGAGAATCATACATAACCAATTTTAGAACTTAACCACTGAGTTCGCCAACCAGGTACGCGAAAAGCAGCTCCGAACCTTGTCCTAGTCAATCCGTTCGCAAAACCGGTTCGCGAACAACCCTCCTGGACCCAACTCATGTAAACCTGTTCGCATACTAGGTACGCAAACAAGAGTTCCGGACCTTCTCAGGTGAATCCGTTCGCATACTATATACGCAAACAAGAGTTCCGAACCTGAATCGTTACAAGACAGTTCGCATACTAGGTATGCATACCTTGTTGCATCCAGACATGGGTAATTGTTTTAAACTCTCATTTCAATCATTGAAACATCCTTAGAAGACGACATTGGTAATCTCACACATACCATTAGCTTCAAGTAATTTTCAAGTGATCGAATGATCAATACGAAACTTCCCAAGCTAACATCAAATGACTGTCTCACACAAATCATATAAGATGTTCAAGGTAATTTTCACATGATCATCTTTTGACTTAACATTTAGTTTCCAAAAAATAGATTGTTTCCAACTAAACTCGTCAAGAATATGATGAACATAGTTAAAGCAAAAAGCTTCCAACACATATTTAGAGAAATAGATAAGCGAGATAAATTCAGATTGAAATATCAAATGTGTATAATATAAAAGTCTATATAGCTATATGACTAGTCTTATTATAAGATAGAATAGAATAAACTTCTGAGTGATAGATAAGTTTTAGTCTCCATATACCTTTTGTTGATGAAGTTCCTCCAAGCTCCTCAGTAGATCTTCGTCTCCAATTGGTGAACGTTGAAAAGTCTAAAGCTCAACTACATATTATATCCTAATCCAAGACATAGCTATAAGTAGACTAGAAATCAAGTATATAGTTTTGATCAACTAAACTTGACAAACAAGCTTGAGATAGCAACGCTAGCGAGTTCGACCGAGCAGTGCTCTAACAGATTACAAGACTTGTTCTTGTTGAAATTTGGTTCATGTACAATTCTTGTACATACTAGGTTGTTCTTGGATATTGATTTTTGGGATCGTCCAAGAGTTCTTGTATCCAATCAGGTTCACGGATCTTTGATCTAAACTACTGATTGTATAAAAAAGATAAACTGTATATACATATTGTTCAAGGATCATTAAGTTGGTCTATTTTCTATTGTATTAGATTTTGTTTATACGACCAAACGAAAAGGTTGGTGGTGTACTTGGTACCCCGCGTTTTCAACTACAATCTTCACAAGTATGAGTTGAACGAATCTTTACTACCACTTTTCTACAACTGTTAAAATCACATCATATCCTAAGGATAAAAAATTATAAATCCATTATGTATGTTTTCAAGTTAACCTTTATTTTCAAATGAATTTATCAATGATGATCGCCGATTGTAAGATTTATTTATCATCTGGATTTTTTTTATCAACGATGGCTCACATCAAAACAACAACTGGTATGTAGATGCAAACAATACCTATGTTGCAAGCTAACAATTAAACCTTTGTAATTTTGCAAACAATACCTACGTTACAAAAATATTTTAAAGAACATGTATAATTGACTGAGTAGATAATAGGAACCTATTTGGTTTTATTCACCTGTAAAATTATATAAATTCGTTTGAAATCAGGAAATCGTCTAGGTCGAGAGATTTAATGTAGCTTATTGTAACTTTGAATTCCAAATGTTACAAATCAAAACTCGCCGATTGTGAATATTAATTTCTTCCACTTATAATTTATCATGTGTATCAGTTTATTCTTTAAGAATAGAGGAAAAAAAATACCTGCTACAAATCCTCATACTTTGACCCCTCGTCACGTCAAATATTTGGGGACAAAACATATGTTGTGGTCGAGGGGTCAAAAGTTAACGAATTGTTAGGGTTCAAACACAGTAACTGCTGAAGCTGCAATAGGGTGAAAGGAGTCTGGGTTTGATTTTGATGATTATCTTTGCTAGTTTGGGAGGAATGTTGAACCAGGACAGGATGAAGACAATGATTCAAAGGACCATATGGAATAAGATGGGCTCTTAGTTAGAGGTACAAAGAAATCTTTCTAGGACAGGATGAAGACGATGATTCAAAGGACCATATGAAGGTGTTGATTCATAGGACCGCTCAAGAAGATGAATTGATATTGATGCCCAAGCATGGGTTTTTTCCTAGGTTACCCATGGTTGGATGAAACACGTTATTTTCTTACAAATCCATTGTTGCTTGTACTTATCCGCAAGTGATAATAATCTAAATCGACGATATGATTTATGTTATTATTTGTTATTCTTCTGACTTGTATTTGTATATTTTCTAACATTTATATAATTTTTTACTGGTATGTTTTGTAAGATCCTAAGCCAGACGAAATACTTTTGAGACACCAATCATTTCATGTTATAATCAAGAATTGGCATATGAGTCGAGAATGTGATATTGTGATCTAAATTGCGCAGGTCTTTGGGTTATTGGTTTGCGGCTCATAATGCCCTGAAGTTTTATGATTGAGTAGCAATATAAAGATATTGAAATATATATTCTAGGACGTGGATACCTTTGATTTTCCATGTATCGAGATGGCAATCATTAAGTAGGATACATATGAAAATGAGAGGGTACCAAGTACACCACCAACTTTTTCATTTGATAGAAGAATGAACCTGTGTAGTACTTTTAACAATCAAAAGAGTAACTTTTAATGTGGAAAAGTAACAAGCACACACACAAGAATTTTGTTAATGAGGAAAATGGCAATGACAGAAAAACATCAGGACCTAGTCCATTTTTGAACACCGTACTATATTAAACCGTTACAGACACTTTCCTACTATTATATTTTGAACTGGACTGTAGTTGAAACCGAATACATCCTATGATCAATTCAGCTTCGTTCATGCTCATGTACGTCTTTGAACCCAATGTGGTTCTACGCACTTGATTTCCTTTGCTTATGTTATTTATAACCTAAGAGTTTCTTCATCCCCAGTGAAGACTATTGATAATTATATGCCTCTATAGAAAACCCTCAATCAAGTATAATGGTTCTTAACAAATCTGTGTTGGCTAGTACGCCAATATAAAGGGATTTTTTATGGGGAAAGGAAACAAATTTTAAAAGTTCGTACCCTAAGGCATTCTCATGCCTTTGTAAACCCCTTCATAAAGGGGATCTGGGATTCAGAGATGCTCATAAAACCAACCTTGCCATGATAGATAAAGTGGCATAGGGACTCATAATGGAACCTAATTCTCTATGGGCTTCACAACTGAAACTAAATATTTTACTAAGAAATTTGGTTGCAGAGTTAAAACCTCACCCTCTAGTTATTGAATATGGAAATGAATAAGCAACGTAGTATCTGGGGAATAAGAGATGGTCACAACATAGAAATATGGGAGGATAAAATGGATACCAGGGATAAAACGTAACCTTCTCCAGTATCGTAATAATAAGAATAACTCTTGTGGCAAATATTTTAGTCCTACCACTAAAAAGTGGAATGTTTCAATGATCTCATCAATATTTCCAACCCATATTGCAAAAAAAATCTACAAAATAATGGTTTTTCTAAACAACGATAATAACCCTAAACCAGATAAACTAAGATGGCTCCTTACTGCCTCTAGAGAATTTACAGTCAAATCCATGTATGCAAATTAAATGAGAATATGATAACAATCTGAACATGTCAGACAAATTTTGAAAAGATCTATGGAATTTAGATGTCTCACAAAGAATTAAAATCTTTATCTAGAAATGTCTTAAAAATGTTGTTTCAACAAACTTCAAACTGTTTAAGATAATTAAGGATGTCCCCCCAAGATGTTCATTTGGTTGCAAGGCTGATGAGACTATAAATCACTAGTTATTTCACTGTCATCATGCAAAATTTGTTTGGGTTCTATCTCCTAACCCAGTTCAATTTCATTTTGATGATTTTGTTACCTTTTGAGACATGTGTAACTCTTGGACAGATAAGCCTAGTAACACACTAGTAATATAATATCTTTAGGGTTAGTAATAACAAGGATGTGATTCATATGGAAAGAGAGATGTAATAAGGTTTTTTAGGAAAAACAATGAACACCATCACAAGTGACCCTATAAATTCAGAGACATATACAATTATGGTATAGGAATGACACAAGAAATACCAAGCACAGTAAACCAAAATAGCAACAACTCAGAGAAAGCTGAAAACTTCCAGCTAACGATCAGTATAAAATTAATGTGGATGCAGCATGGATATCTATGGATAAACCATCTGGTTTTGCTATAATTCTTAGAGATGATGTAGGTGAATTTGAACAAGGAAGGCCATGACCATCCTCAGCAACCGAACCAAAAGAGTAGAAGCAATTGGAATCTTACAGGCAACACGATGCGCCAAAGAGAAGAACCTCACCAATTTTACCATAAAAGGGGATCGCAAGAAGCTTGTTGAATATCTAAATGGGATTCAAACTCATATGTCATGGAAAGTCAAGCTATTTTGAAAGAAACAAGACAAGTTCCCAACTCTTGTATTAATTTTCTAGGATTTTGCTTTGTTCGGAAAATAGTGTGGCGGACACTCTAGCAACGGAAACTAAACACTATAATTATATTGTAAATTGGGATGATATTCTCCCTTTTTGTATTACTCAATCTCCGATTGTAAATAAATTTAATGTTATGAAAGATTCTCTTCCTTCCACATTAGATGGCTCTATTTCATCTGTAACCGGGTTTCTAACACCCTATGTTAGCCCTTTCAATGAATTACCTATTTGCAAAAAAAAAAAAAAAAAAAAAAAACTTGGGTGATATGCGTTTTCATTAGGGGATATCGAATTAAACAAAATGGGGTCATTTTGAAGTAAAATGAAAACCCATTATCCATATATTTTTTTGTAATGACAAAACTACTCTTATACTTTTAAAATTTTCTTTTTCTATATCAAAATATCATTCCAATATAATTAAATTTAAAAGTCCATCAAGGAATCATCAATTGCAGCAGAGATGGTCGGTAACCTCGCAACAAGTTGCGCACCGAGCCCTTTTTGAATAACGTACAATGCCTATCCTGTGGAAAACAAAATTCCTAAGTTTATCATGGAAATCATGACTGGCTATGAAGCACCTCAATCTTTTCAGGAAAACCACCATGTCCTCCCCAAGTTCATCAAGAGTGGAGAAAGCTAAGACACCAAGACCATAACCTTGAGCACTACACTTATCCAAATATTTCTTGTGCTTACGAGTGACGGCATTAGAGATAGCAAGGCCATGTACGAAAGCACGAACCCCAGCACCAGTGAAAGGAGAAACCCATGTGACATCAAAACACATATCCTGACCATTCTCCCAATTATAAACAAAGATGTCAGCGGGCCTCAAAACAAAGCCATCGTCGGATAGAAGTCCCAAAGAAACTTCTTTTCTGGCAGGGACACCATCTCTAAAACATGCATCAGCCAAGGTATCCCGAACAAGGTCATGCCGAAACTTTTAAGGCCAACGTCACTGGAATAATGCAGGGCATGGTCTCCAAAAACATCCATATCTCTATTGCAACTAGAACAAGAGTTGCCTTCTTCAAAAAGTGGGATACCCAAACGGTAACATAGGACTGAGGCAAACTGTCGCGGCCCAATTTTTTTATTAAGCCCATTGGTAGGAATGGCCATGAGATAGTCCTGAGCATGATTTGTCTTGTTGCATTGCCATAAAGCTAAATCACGCTCCGACATAGAATACTTCGTAGGCATTTCCTTCTTCACAACGTCAAAATAAGGAACTGTCAGGGTTCTCATAAGATGGAGGGCAGTGTCACCGACGCTAAAAGAAGAAGGAAGAGAGCCACAAAATTGTATGTAATTGTCAATAGCGGACTGAAAAGTTGAGCTGGTACCTGTAACAGAAGCATTGCGTAGAATGTTGTCCTGAAGATTTTTAGTTTCAGCCCAAGAAGCAAGGAAACAATAATACACAGTATCATCCATGGTATAAATACCAAGCCCACCATCTCTAAGAGGGAGTGAAGCAATACGCTGCTGTAAAGGGCCAACACAAGGACCATCACCAGTGATCAATTGGCGTAAGTGCTGGAAAATGTGAGTATCAAACTGGGCATGAGCTTGCTACACAGCTGCTGGACAAGTTTTGCGCATGGAAAAGTATAACTGAGAGGCACCTGAGCAACTACAAAGAAGCAGCAACTCGCTTTGAGGGTCTCTCAACGTGCGGATTGAATCCATCAGATGTATGGTCTTGTTCACCCTGTCCAACACCATTTGAGAACAAAACTGGATGTCCAGACTAACAGGCGCTCCAAGAAGCTTAACCCCACTAGAAGGCCTGCCGATGTTATCTGGAAAAGCACTTGGTATAAAGCTAGTGGGTCAACTGTAGGCCAAAACAACTCCGTTTTAGAAACATTCAGATGTAAACCCCTGAGATGTCCGTCCATCTGAATAATGGAGAGCGCCTTAGAGACCTCTGCGGTATCACCAACAAGAGTACCATCATCCAAATACCAAGCCAGGTGGAGGTCTAAGTCACACAAGTTATCAATTTTCTTCACTAGAGGGTGCAAAGTAAGAGCAAAAAGAAGAGGCCCAAGAGGGTCACCTTATTGAACGCCCTACGTAGACGAAAAGACATTGTCTCCGTAATACAAACGAGCAAGATTAGCATAGCATAATTCAATCCACCTCGAGATGGCAGGAAAACTGCGTCTGGCTTCAAGAATCAAGGTCGTTCTATCCACCAAGTTAAAAAAAAACAAATAAATTTCCTTTTATTCAGACTCGGCATGTTAAAATGAAGAATATCATGTCGATTCTAGGCGGTCGAACTCCCCACAATAAGAAGAGCTCGTGGAGTCCGGCTATGGTTACATTTTAAAGTTACAATGGCATTTTCACAGTGAAGCTCTTTTCACAGACTAGACTATTCGAACAAGCATTTCAATGGAGGAGCTAACAATTGGAGTCACTGGTGTGAACTCTTAGGTTCGTGATTGTATCCAATCTAGACCAAAAACCCTTGCTATAGACACCTGCTTGGCTGCTTTAAAGATACTTGTGGTTGTGGATTTGAATATCAGTTATAGCCCCCCCTGACCCCTTCATTTCTTTTTATTTTTCCTTTGATCAATAAATCTCCTTCATTTTTGTTTATATCAGTTATTGCCCAGTTATCTTGAACACCCATTAGACAAAGTATGAAATATTATTTAGTCTTAGGAATAATATATTAGAGTTAGTTTGGTCCAGTTGAACCAGTCAACTATCTCTTTGGTCCTTTTTTAAAATATATATTGTTGGTTGGTCCTAAAAATTATTGTTTGGTCCTAGGGTGGACAATACCCACGCGGGATGACGTCATAGATGATGTAATTGTTAAATGGTAGTGGCAGAAACATCCTTTTAATTGGGACCATATATATACTCATTATTAAGAGAGAAGAGAATCATTTTCAGATTTATTTTCTTTCTCCTCTCTATTTTTCAGATCTACTTTCTCTCCCTCTTTTTTCTTTTTCTTCTTCTCTGCTACACTAGATTTGTTTTTCTAGGATTTTGTTTTACAGAGATTTGAAGACGATGAAGACGATGCTTGTTGAAGATGATGAAGACGGTGAAGATGATATTCGTTGAAAATGATTTACAGAGATTTGTTTTTTCTAGGGTTTTTTTATTTTCTTTCTCTGCTGCTGTGTTTATGATGACGAAGACGATGAATATAATGATGACGAACAAAGATTTTGTGTTTTTTCTTCTTTTCTTTGTTGTTGCTGCTATTGAAGATGATAAAGACGACGGAGATGATGTGTTCTTTCTTCCTCTGTTTTGTTGTTGCTGTTGTTGAAGACGATGAAGGTTTTGTGAGATTTTCTTAGATGAACTCTTTTTTCTTTTTCTTTTGTGTTCATGATAAAGAATGAACTCTATTTTTTAGATGTTGAATGAACTCTGTTTTTTTGTGTGTTCATCTTAAATAATGAACTCTAATCTAGGTTTAGATTAGTTTGTTTGATAGGTGTTCATTTTGACGAATGAACTCTGATTTTTGTTCATCATATTGAACTTTGATTGAGTGTTCATTTGAAAGAATGAACTCTGATTTTTTTGTTCATAATTATGAACTTTGATTGGGTGTTCATTTTGACGAATGAACACTGATTTTTGTTCATAATTTATGAACTTTGATTGGGTGTTCATTTTGACAAATGAACTTTGATTTTTGTTCATAATTATTGGTGTTCATTTTGACGAATGAACTCTGTTTTTTGTTCATAATAATGAACTTTGATTGGGTATTCATTTTGACGAATGAACTCTGATTTTTGTTCATAATTATGGGTATTCATTTTAACGAACGAACTCTGTTTTTTTGTTCATTATAATGAACTTTGATTGGGTGTTCATTCGAAGAATGAACTCTGTTTATTTTGTTCTTAATAATGAAATTTTTGTTGTATGTTCATTTTTAAGAATGAACTCAATTCTACAAAAGCATTACCAAACACCTGATAGTTCATCAAACAAAATGAACTCCTACAAGAAAATAAGTAGAAAGTTCAAAGTTCATTAGAAAGGATGAACTCAAAAAATTACGGGAATGGAACAACTACGAAAATTAACACGGAAGGTATCTTGGTCCATTCGATATTTTCAAATAATTATGGACCAAACAAAAAACGCGTTTTCTAAGAGGACCAAACAGACTTGGGATCACCTAAAAAAGGACTAAACGATTATTTCCCCTTACACAAAAGACATGATTTATTCATCAAGACTGACACCTTCTCACAACAAATACACTTCATGAAAAGAATAAATAAATAAATACTGCAATAATACACATCCTTAACAAGATTTCCTAAACTGAAGACATGCAATATCCCCGCAACACACTAGTTACACTGGAGTGCTTACTCGCATCCAATCTAATCAGACGACTGCATATAATCACGACTTAGGGACTAGGAATGAAAGGATTCCAAATACTGTGGATGTGATTGTAAGTGCAATAAGTAGAATTGCGGCAATGACCGAAACAATTGCCCATGGATTGCTGAAATATTCGCGTTTCAGAGTTGCTTTCCAAATATGCCGACGCTTCTTATAATACTTGTTTATTCGAATGGTGTGTTGAGAATAATAATTGCTGTCATTACATATCTCAACACAAAGCCTGTTAAAGATATCAGAGACGTCTTCATCACAGCCTAAATAACTAGTGATTATTCCTTTTTTACGAAGAATCTTAACATCATCTGCAGAATTTATGAGACAGTCCATCAAGGTAGCATATGAACTCAAGATAAGGCGTTCTTTGTATAATTGCTCACAAGCGATAAGATTTCTAAACAATGTCTCAGTTCCATCGTAAAGATTTATTGGAGGGATTTCCAAAATACCTTCTCTTCTGAAATTAACATCCAAAAAACTTCCTCCGGTAGATCCTTTTCTGAAACTGACTCCTGCACGACTTAGTTCTGTCGCACTTGGTATAAATTCCATCTTGCGCGAGTTATATGAATAAGTTTCCTTTTTTCCAACAACAGGTTCGACCAAAATAACTTTCACGAATTTGCCACATGATAATACAACATTTCGTAGCTTCCTGATTAGAGTTTGTAACAATAATTTCAACGATGAATATACTGGTGCTGTGGACTTGACTACTTTGCTGTCCTTCAACTTCATCAGAATCTTTAAGATTTTCCATGATGATGACGCGCTACTGGACGGATTTTCTTTGCCATTTTGGTGTAATATAAAAAGAAAATCTAGCAAATGCTCAGCGCTTTTACACTGATCTTTATGTGTTTCAAGAAGATCTTTTTCAGTTGGCAGCATATACAATAAGGAACTATTCTTGAAAAATTGAAGAACCAACATATCAAGGGGCATGCGCTTTAACTCGACCGCATCAAAGATTATGTTGAATAAGCAGTCAAGGACAGACCACGGAATTTGATTTTCAAGAAGTAGCAAATCATGCCGCACAGCTGCCGACAGCCAATCATTACGATACAAAAGGTCATCGAAAATGTATTTGTCTTGGCAAGGTCCAGCTAAAAACCCAATAATGAACAAACCATCAATCACCATCATTTCTACGAATTCCCGCCCTCTGTTGAGGTCAATTGGTTCTGAATAACACTCGCGAATTTTAGTTTCCATCTTCTCAATAGACGAGATGCATTTCTCTAATATGATCGACCACCCTTCTGGTGTAAGTAGCTTTCCCGAGGAGTCCAACGTAATAGTGGGAGCTGTTTCTTCTTCTTCTTTGACTCTTTTGTTTGCACTTTTAGTAAGTAAGTTGTGCGCATACAACAACTTCAAATCTTGCGTTGCTTGTAAGGTAATATTTTTACGGTGGTAAGGACCAATAGAGATCGCCTCAGGCTTGTATACACTAGGCTCGATCATTTTGTGAAACTTTTCTGGAACCCTGTGAATTGAACATCCTCCCTTTTTACGCGAACGAGGTGCACTAGTTTCAAGCTTCTCCTTAATGGAAGAAGCAATCAGTTCTTGCATACTGATTGAAACATGTGCCTTCTCATCTGGAATCAACTTCTCTTGCACTGAGCTCGACTCCATTTTGTCGATAACAATGTATAGAATGATAATCAACCTTAGAGCCAGCAGACGAAAGATAATGAGCAGAACTCTATGTTTAGATCTGAAACTTCGTAATCTGATTTCCTTCGAGTTGGAGTACTCGATGTTTATATATATGTATTAGGCCATCAAAAAATTCAATCCACTACTAATCATAATGCTATTTAAAATGAAGTCAACCATATTTGGGAGAAGAAAATGGTGCTAACTTATGAGTAAAAAACGGAAAACAATTAAAAAGACTCCTGGAAAGACTTGGGATTTTCACTGGATTAGGTATGAAAAACTTAATTACCTTAGTTTAAACTGAATTATTGCTCAAGGTGTTCCATGTTCTTTACTTGATAGTTGCACTTGCACATCCCCTCGGCAATGTATGCTCTGTTGTCGTTGATAAGTTTTGAACAACATTTTCGTGTAATTTTCTTTTTTCAAGAACCTACATTTGTTGTGGCTTCTGTACTACTCAGACATTCAGGCTTCTCCGTCGAAGTTTTAACTAAAAGTCGGATAGCAGTTGCGTTTAGTCCAGCAACCGTTTTACAGAAACACGTGATGCAATGGTTACGAGCTCGGAGAAAGTGATAACCGTATATTTAACGTACTTTACTATATGTATATACACAAGTTTGAGGTAATTTTTTGAACTCTTATTTTACCAGAGAAATATATTTGCTTTGCAGAACAAGTGGATGTATATTAGTATTCCATTAGGTGAGATATCGCTGCCAAATGAGAATGTAAAATTTGTCCGTAGTGAATTCGCACTCTATATTTCTACCAAATGAGAACGAGAAATGCAATATTTTCCGCACGCCAGCAAACAGGACTGTAGATGATGATGCCAAACAGATAACACAATAAACGAAAGTCCTTGGGTGATGCCGTGATTAGGTACCTGAAACATACCTTTAAAGATGAATTTGCATAGAATAATTACATATTATTACTTGTAGCGCAGCGATCAGTTGACAGCCTCGTTTAAACCGTTGGATGATGAACT
Source organism: Papaver atlanticum (assembly GCA_023531105.1). NCBI lineage: Eukaryota > Viridiplantae > Streptophyta > Magnoliopsida > Ranunculales > Papaveraceae > Papaver > Papaver atlanticum. The sequence goes on along the minus strand of JAJJMB010006998.1, from coordinate 5,569,684 downwards.
ACTGCTGATGCAAAGATGGTCGAGATATTTTCATCAAATCCGGGTTACCAAGTATCCACAACAATGAAATGTGAGATAGTGAGTGAATTTCATTGGGGACACCGGACACTGGATCCTATGTTCTTGGGAGTTCGGTTCAGTAGTTATAAAGAAGGAAGGACTTTTAATCTGCTTTGATATGACATTTTACTTAACAATGGAAATGAATGTCGACTATGAGTCGAAGTTGACCCTACACAAGGAGAAAATCCCACAACCACACCCTAGTGATAATCTATGATGTAATCTAAGAAACCATGATGAAATACTCAAGATCTTTTATTAAAACTTAGAACAAATACAAAGATGATAAGAGCAAACCCTGACTTGGGAAGCAAATAACTTTCTCTCTCTTAAATATCTATCCTTAGCTTACCAAAAAGATCTCTCCCTCTACAAAGGCCTTTGGCTCCTTATATAGGAGTTTACATAGTGGAGGACAACTAATAAAGCCCCTAATTTCGGATCTGGTGCGCGTCAACGTCGCTTGGACTTTGTTGTAGCCGCATGGATTCTTCACTGCCGCACGATTCTTCACACTTCTGTTGTGACTCGGTGACGTCATCTGGCTCGTCATCTTGGACACATCGTATGCGTTCAGGTTCGCTTGCTACCAAAGGGACTATTTCGCATAACTAATGAGTGTGCGGTATTTTGCACCCACATTTTGCCTCTTTTCATACCATTCTTTTTCGAGGAAAGAGCGGTAAGAGAAATCTTTCTATATTGATTTACCGCACCAATTCACCTTTTCATATTCTCTTCAACCGACATTTTTCCGGAATTTTAGCTTAACCGTCTACACGTGTTGGTTTTTCCCCTTTTCAACTGGCACGTTCTGATTTAACCGGTTGTCCCTCTCTCCACAGCTTTCTTATTTATTAACCATAGTGAAGAGAGAGAATTTTCTTTTTCTTTACCTTCTCTTTTTCTCTGTAAATTTCCTTCATCTTCATCCTTCCGAAGTCTTCAGCTTCCAGTTTTTTCAGAATCTTACTCTGTGGTGATATCCTTTGGACTTTATGGATTCTCAACAAGGGTTAGTTTGTTTTTCATTTGTTCTTCCATCACTGTGATTTTGTTTTTATTTGCTTGAATTTTGACCGCCATTGTTGTTCTGCTACTGTTCCTCATATCTGTTGTTCTTCGTATTCCCATACTGGTTTTGTTGCAGTAAAAGTTCCTCCTCTGGTAATATTCGTATTACAGTTTCAGACCCTAATTCTTCTTCGAGCTCTAAAGATGATGAATCTCGCAAGAGGAAGCCTTCGCATAACAAGGTAGTAAGAAATACTTTCTTCTTTTTAGAGTTAAAACAATATTGTTGCCTCTGTTTCTTATCTGCGTTGTTCTTCGAAGGGTACCGAGAGCGAAGCTAATTGCGAGAAGAAGAAGGTCAAGATAGTTCGACGTGCTCTTACAATCAATACTTCCCTTGTCATACCAGAGCTCACTTACAAATCTCTTTCTCAACAACAAGTCTCTTCCGGTGAAGATGTTAATACTCCTGTCGCTTCCCAAGCTGCCGCGAACATTACCACGTCTATGATGAATGTCACTCTTCCTGATGATGCTACTGGCACTTCTTCCAAAGACTTTGTTGCCTCAGCTTCTTTGGGTATCTCTACGTCTTTAAAGGAAATTTGTGTTTTTGACAATTTCGCGCCCGTGGAGCCCGTCATCACTCCTTCTTCTGATAATACCGTGTTGATGGAAAGTACTACTTATTCCATTTCTGCGAATATTCCCGCACCCATGGGTAGTACAATCATCCATACTTCAAAGGGTATTGTTGCCACCTCCCCTAAGGGAATTGTTATGGCTACCCCTTATCTTTCCCTAATCACTTCTTCCTCTCTGGAGGCCACCTTTGCTGATAAAGAAATCTTTGAAGGAGTCGATTCTGCTACCAAATCTTTATCAGAGATTATTAACGTCGCTCGTTCATCCATTAGTGATCCTGCTAAAGTTCGCATTTGTGACGCTCTTGCCAAGTTGTTATGTGATTCTCCACCAGATAAATCAACTAGGAGCGAGATTTTTTCACAGTGGATCCGAGCGTTAATCTTGCCTTTGATCTTGAATCTACACATGAACTCATGAAGTGATCCAAGTCAAATTAAGTTGCACAAGAGACTGAAAAATAAAATGTAAAAAGCTCTGGAGTATAAGGCTAACTTCAAGAGGGTAGACATTAGAAAGCTTCCAGAGAAAAAGTGACTCTTACACCTTGTTTGTTTACTCCTGACTCATCTGAGTCGTCTGGATCTGAGTGAAATCACCTGACTTGAGTCAGATATGACTCAATATGTTTGTTTTGAGTCAGATCTGAGTCAAAAATATGTGAGTCAGTGGTTTGGTCCCATGAGTCAGGGGTATTTTGTTACCTGACTCAAACGGGTCCGAGTCAAAAGTCAGGTCTGAGTCAGAGATCGAGTCAGATCTGACTCAAAGTAGAAAACAAACAGTCTGACTGCTGACTCGGCGCGAGTCAGTGGTTGACTTAGACCCAGACGCCGAGTCAGCTGCAAACAAACAAGGTGTAAGTTCCTCTAAAACCAGCAACTGAATCTTCTTTTACGTATTTTCAAACGACCCTTTACTGGCATGTGAGTTGAGTGGCGAACATCAATTGTTCCCCTGCTTATGGTGAAGTTATTAGTCTAGTTTCTTCCCTTGTGGCAGTGCATGCCCTCTTAAGGTGCATCAGAAGTTAAAGGCCTGGGAGATCACTGACTGACTTTCTTCTACTGATGCATAGAGATTGGAGTTTCTATTATCTATCCAGTGTCTAAATAACAAATATATTTCATGTGTAACAGTATAAAAGAAATCAAACAACCAAATCTTTAGAAATTGACCAAAGAGATCTTAACAAAATAAATTACTAGTTACACATTTCGAGTAGACTAATTCTTCTTTCTTTCTCCTGTTATGTTACTCAAGTCCAAGGTGCTGTTGCAAGGCTGTGTTGTGTGAGGCTTAGGCGCGCCCAAGGCGACCCAAAAAATATAACGGCTCGCATTTTTGTGCCTTGGGCACTTTATTTAGCGAGGCGTCCCCAGCACGACTCGTGCACCTAGCTCGCCTTTCTCAACATAGCATGAAGGCATTCAACTTGTTAGCTTTTTCTGCAGACAAGTTCCTCCCCATCAGCTTCATAGTTTTAACTTCCTCATCTTCACTTCTCAAATCATCTTTCAGTTGTTGTAGTTTCTTTTCCAAATCATCAATCCTTTTTTGATCAACACTTGCTTCCGACTCTATGACTCTAATCTTGTCTCTAGTTTCCTCAATGTTATCTCTATTTGTTTTCCCATCCACTGTAATCTTTTAATTTGACAACATTGTACCCCCGTTTCAAAGGTTTTGGGAGGGAAGAAATGGTAAATTAGCAATGAAGATAAGGAGTGGGTGATGAGCCTTCTTATTCAACATTCATGAGTAATAAGTATTTTATGGTAAGAACTTAAATTTTCTAATCTGCTTTTTATTACTGTAGTTATAATGTAGGTAGTAGGTGGTAGTGGTAAGGACTACTGGGGTCTAGTAATTCAAACCAAGTAAAGTAGAATTCAATTGGATGGATGTACTGCAAAAGGGTCAGTCCTTTAAAAAAAAGACAAAAACCGAAATTACACAATGTCCTTCAATTGGATTGATAAAAACCAGGGCTGTCACCCATTTCCCGGAACCGGACCCAGTAGATTCGGGTCCGGTTTTGGTCCTAAAGTTGGACCCATTAACAATTTAGGACCCGACGGGTAATTATCAGATTTGATCCGAATCTTAACGGGTCCAAACGGGTAATATTTATCGGGTACCCGTAGGTACCGGGTAATCGGTTATTCATTATTTTATGCATCTTTTTGGGAAAATTATATGCATTTTGTTAGTTTTGGCTTTGATGTTTGTTTTTTTTCATTTTTTTTTTCATTTAATCTTTATTTAGTACATTAATAAATAAATAATAATAAATTTTTATAAAATAATTTAGACTCAAGCTAAAAGGAGAAATAAATTAAGTTTTTAAGACCTTTTTTATATTTTTCTTAGTACCCAACGGGTACCCGAAACCGACGGGTACCCAGGACTTTAAACGGGTCCAATTCTGGGTCCACAAATTTAAGAACCGGACCCGACTTTTATAAGTAGGGTCCGGATCCGGGTCTAGCAGTACCCGGACCCATTGACAGCCCTATTATTAAAAACTAAAGAAATGTTTCTGTCATTAAGCTGCCTAGGGTTTTACAGAACAAAGAACAAATGTCATTATGCAAAGACTCCAATATCAATGTGGACAGATTTCTGATCATTATGTAACATAGGAGGAACCTAATCTCTTTAATGCAGCATTGTAGAATCCAACACCCAAATGATCTCTAGAAATTGATTGAAGAAATCTTAACAAAATAAAATTAAACGAGAATCAGAGTGAAGGGTTAAAAAAAGAAATGGTAGTTACTAGTTTGGATTTTAGAATGGATGATCAGTCATGTTAGTGTTCTGTCCAGGTAAAACATTTGGGGTTTGATCACACACCATTGAAAAAGATGGAACCAAGAAAGGGAAATTACAGTTAAAAAACTAAATTTCATTCAAAGAAACAAGTCTTTACAACAGAAATTCTAAGTTCCTAACACCAACTCATTCCTATTTTCCTTCTTCTTCTACTACTACTACTAAAGAGAAAGAACCAGTACTTGCTGCTACTGCTAGAATTACTACCAAGGTTTTGTAGCAGCTGTTTTAAAATTCACCAAATTCTCTTGTTCTTTCAAAGTGCACCTACGGACCTGAGACTTGAGAGCTTGAGTTTCTTTCTCTTGAGTCTTTGCATTAGCTTCCAACAGTATCATCTCTTTTCTTAACTCAGACAACCTGTTCTCTGTGAAATGTGCTTTAACTTCTAAATCTTTCATCCTTGATTTAATTTCTTCTTTGTTTTCTCTGTTAACTGTTTCATCTACAGCAATACTCCTAAGTTCATCAAACTTCTCCCACAGTTTCTTAACATCATATCCCATCTCTTCCAAAGTTGACAGTTGAGAGCTATAATCCCCTACATGTTTATAAAACTCAACCGGATCTACAGCTTGAGTAAAAGTAGTGGCGAGATGAACAAAATCCAACTCTAGTGCTACCTTCATAGCATCACGAATACTAGGAGAGTACTTTTCAAGGGGCTTGAAATGTGGTTTCTGATGAGGGAAAGTTCTGAAGACTTCCTTTTTGGTAGTCTCAAATTCATCGGAGACGTAAAGACAGTGAGTGTAGGAACCAGGTGATATGCTGCTCAGTGGAGAGCCTTGTTGATCAGTTGAACCAGATGAAGGAGTAGGAGAGATCTTTCTTTTGAGAGAGTTCTTGCAGGGAACTAGTGAAGACATCTTAGCTAGTGGCCAAGTTGTTGAAGATAAAGGAAATAATACTATTACAGAATTAGAGAAAGCTGTAGACTGGAGAGAAGAAGATGAAGATTGAAGGGATATTTCCTGAGAGAGAGGGAGAGCTGTAGAGAGAAGAAGAGTTGTTGAGGAGATGTTAACAGATTAATGGATTACAGCTGTAGAAATAACCTCTTATCAGAAAAAAGAACACTCTCAAAACTTTATGGTACTTTTTCACTTTTGTGTAATAAATTTCTGCTTTCCTTGAATAGTTCAATAGTGTAGTGACTAGTGAGTACAATGGTAATCCCATTTAGATCCCACTGATGATTAATCTCAGCAAAATCTGATTATGATAGCGCAGGGGAGGTACACAAGTTCACTGGGTAGTGGGAACAGAATAAAATATAGCTCTGGTTGGTCAAGTCATTGCATGAAACCCTAGAGAAATTGGGAAACCTCTCTCTAGACTAACCGTTCTGCGTGTTTGGCCATACAATGCAATATAAATGTCAGCAAGAAAGAAAAATCACTACAAAAAAATATATTACAACGAAAATAAACCATTAAAAAAAAGGGGGTGGGGGGGGTGTTGAGCCTTTAGGAGTATATGCGATCCTGCGAGGTCAAGCAACTTCCACCTACATTGCAAGCTTTGTAGCTATGGTGTCTTATTCTGCTTTCTGTTTGGCTTGCTCCATCATAAAAATGAACTCCCCAAAAACTGTTGCAGGAATTATCATTTTAGGTCAGGTTTCATAACATAAGGATTCATGTTTACTACAAAGAGATAAGAACTAACATCCTTCTCATATAATGGGTGACTAACATAACCATGTTATGTTACTAGAACCAGTCAAATTGGCTGGCTCTGTGAGTCTGTACCCACTGATGTTAAACACGAGTCAACAAACAAGACTGCACTCACATGATTTTAGAGTTTTAACTGAGACGAGGGAAAATAAGGCTGACCAATTTATAACTAGTCATTAGTTTGTAGATAACACATGCAACATAAATGACAATAAGTGTGCAGGGGAAGGGAGAGATTCGTCTTTTACCAGAATCGGAATCATGAGGTCCAGGAGATGCTTCAGGATGGTATTGAAGTGACATAATGTTTAACGCAGGAAACGCCAGGCCAGCACAGCTTTTATCATTTAGGTTGATGTGTGTCATTTGTGCACCCTCAGGAAGTGAGTCAGGGTCTACTGCATAGTTGTGATTCTGAAAATTGAACATAAGAAAGAATCAATACGAAGGAGCAATGCAATTCCCACCTATTAACTACCATATACATTACAGTAGTTAGAGCCAAAATTGATATTGGCATGCTATCAACCATAATACAACAGGACACACACACACAAACGAAAAAAGTTGCAGTTTTCCATTATAAGCCTTAAATCAGTGTTGGGAGAGTCAATAATAATGTCATGAAATTCAGCAAATTTCATACCGCCACACAGAGACACCATTATAAGGACATGCTAATCCTAAATACTATAGCACTGGAGCAGCATAGGGTTGTTAGCCACATATATGTATAGATTTATACTTTGGAAGCCTGATATACAACGGAAAGCTATTCAAGTAGTTTCATAAAAGAGGTTTATTGTTGTTTTACAAATGCTTGCTCCCTGTAAATGAGCTTTTGTAGTTTTTACGACCTCCCCATAAAAAGAGAAGAAACTCCAGTTCAAGATTTCGTTCATAGTGTTTTCCATCTGTACACCAACCTGTTAATGTGATTGTGTAAAGTTTTCTTTGTATCTACAGAAGTAACACCTAACGGTCCTCAACCCACATGAGTAGATGGGGTGCAATGGACCCCAAAAAGTAAGAAACAATTGGGTTGCTAGTTTGCAGTTCAACTATGGTGTACTTATCTATAATCCATGTCACAGAACCAGATCCCATACGTGATTTACAATCAACTGACCCAGAAAAGGTATGCTTCATAGCAGAACATTTATTAGCCTAGCGCTTATTCCGACATATTGATTTTTCAAATAAATGTGCACACACTATATAACGCCTTTGTATAATCACATCAGCTGCTATATTCCAACCAACATATTTTCATTGTGTACTAATTGTCTCATTCATCTGATAAGCCTAGATAAGTGGTGGCCGATAGTGGCAAAGAATATGTTAAACAAACCTGAGCACTGATCTCAACACGGTTTTTCCGGATGTCACGGACAGGATGGTTTCCTCCATGATGTCCGAACTTCATTTTAAAGGTTTTACCTCCAAGTGCTTGGCCAAGCAGTTGATGACCCATGCAAATACCAAAAACAGGAACTTTTCCAATTATTTGTTTTACTGTCTCTACAGCATAAGGAACTGCAGAAGGGTCTCCTGGACCATTGCTAAAAAGAACTCCATCTGGCTTCATCTTTAGAGCCTCTGAAGCTGACCATGTTGAAGGGACGACAGTGATTTTACATCCAGCAGATGCCAAGCGCCTCAGTATGTTATGCTTGATCCCAAAGTCGTATGCGACAACCTTCAATCCGCCATACAACAGTGGTTCAGAGACTCCAGCAACATATTCATTACTACATAAATAACATTTGAGTTTTGATACCTACATGAAACCTCTTTCCAACACCACTGGCGGTGTTGAATTCCCACTCAGAACCTGTCTTATCTACCCACTCATATGGAGCAGAGCAGGAGACACCACTTATGAGATCAACACCTGCAAAACAGTTTTGGCTCCACATTAGACTTCACTATAACAGCAGAAAAGCATACGTAGACTCTTGCCTGTTCCAACCTTACGCAGAACAAATTTTATGGCCTCTGCTACAAGATATATTGTGGTTTTTGTGACCCTCCGGAGAAAAAGGAGGGTGTCTGGGGGAGAATGCTTGAGAGTAAGCTTTATGAAATATATCAACAGAAACTTACCAACGATACTCCAGTTATGTGACATTTCAAGAAGATCCTTGTCAGTTTTTGAAGCATCTGTGCTCAGTACACCTCTGAGACTTCCATCTTGTCTTAATCTACGAGTAATTGCACGTGTATCCACGTCATCTATTGTTTTTAATCAAAAGGAAAAAACATATACATTAGGAAAAACTTCTTGAACCAGAATCACAATATTCTCGTATCCAAACGCACAGTAACATAAACCCCAAAGTCAGGATTCCTATATAAAACTTACATATTCCCATGATATTCCTTTTAGCCAAGTAATCACTTAGATGTTCTGTGCACCTCCAATTTGAAGTACTAGATAAAAGTATAAATTACAAGATCAGAGAGGTAATGGATATGGGAAAAACATGCATATTCTTAAATTTTAACGCAGTGCTATAGCAAATATAAGAACGCATACCTCATACTTAAACTACGGACCACTAGGCCGGAAAGGAAGCATTGTTGTGATTCTTCATCATCTGCTCAGAATGGCATCCCAACTTTAAATTTAAACAGTAGGAGACAAAATTTCCACTATTTTATACAAGTAGGACTTACCAACGTTAATTCCTGTATTGCCAATATGAGGATTTGTCATTAAAACAAACTGGCCAGCATAACTAGGGTCCGTCAAGATCTCTTGGTACCTAGTGAACCAAGATAGGCAGCATCAAAATCTGGATCGTTGTATAGTGAATACAGAAAGCACAAGAATTGTAACTGATACATAAAAATGCAAGATAAACTCAGTAACCAGCAAGATTAAAAACAGAGTTTTGCAAACTACACGAACCGAGATTCCAAATTCAAAATCTTGCACCAAATATAGATTGCCACGCGTGACTGCATAAATTCATAAACCCGACAACTTTTTATTTTGAAACACAAAACAATAGGACTCTAGGAGCAAAAGTTGCCTTCTATTATAGTAAAATTTCCTTACTCTCTTCAGTATTGCACAATACGATGAACTCCTTCAGTTGATGTATATGCTCATCACAAGTGAATCATGGAAGTTGGAACTACAGTGGATAGATTATATAGGAATAAGCAAGTGGTAAGCCCATATTTAGCTTATAAATCCCAGAGACATGTTTAAGAACACTAGACATCCCCAGAAATAGCATTCAAAATCTTTAACATGAAAGCACCTAAGAAAATTCAAGCACTGTATTGGAAAGAAACAGTAATTCAACTAGTCAAAAGCTTTACAAATTTTTAATGACGCTAGATCCAACGCGATTTGCTTATCTCAAGAGAAATGCAGCTTGGGTCTAATATTACTTGAGCCAACTCAGCTTGGTAAGAGATATTGCAATCGCATATAAAACAGACAATTTAAGTAATCCCACAATCTGTAGCAAAGTCAAAGACCCAGTTACAAACTTACAGGGGGACCAAGTGTAGATGATCCAAGGGCTATTTCCTAGTACAGATGTAGCAGATGTTCTTCCAACTACTAGATCACCATAACAGGCACCAAATATTTAGAACATCTAAATCCTGAAAATAGTCATCAGAATTTTCCAGTTAAAGATACCTTAAACCTATACTGATTTCAAAATGGTGAGAGGCATGCAATGGAGGCTGGGTTGGTCAGCAACACAATATATCTTCTTTAAGAAAAATGAAATTTCTTAATTAATCAGTCATACAAAGAAACCCATAAACAAAGATTTTATTTATTTTCAAGTTCTATTCCAAGTCCCGTGAAACAAAAGATAGATTTGCGAGTAACTGTAATGGCAAAAATTAACAATTGTACTTGTTATCTTCTTGTAATAAACAATCATTTCCCACTTGACAAGCAATAACAAATAGTGTGCCTAATACTGGGATACAGAATCATCATTATCTATGTCAATTTTCTGATGCTGCTAAAATGTGATCATATTCGTCAAAAGAGGAACAGAAACCACATTTGCAAATACAAAGACAAACACTAACTTACCCTGTCAAGGATGTATTGAAGACAACTTCACCAACTTGGGTTCCTGAAGCACCAAAAGATTTTGCATTCCATACCGAACCATCTTCAAGTACAAGTCTTGTATCTGCTATCTTCCATGGTTTTCCCTTAAGACCTACAACCTCACAAAACAAAACAAAGCATAACCTGAAAATAACCAATAAAGAAGAAATTTTAAGATTTTGAATAAGTAAGAAGTGAACATTATGTAAGTACCTAGAGTTGTATCAGTAAAGCTATTTGAGGTAGACAGAGAAGCAGAACATCGAATGACCATGAAAACCCTAACAGCATTTCCAGTTTTATGTTGAGATGTTCTTCGAGACGAAGAGCCGAATGAAGGAGGATCACTCAACAGGGAAGTTGTAGCTGCTCTTGTCGCCATTTTTGTCTCTCCTCTCGCCCTCTATTTTGTGATTGATGCTGAAAAGAAGGACTAAGAAGTGACCCCAAATTAGAATAATACCCAGATAAAAAAAGAAAAAGAAAAAAACAGCATAGAATTAGAGAAAAAAATATATGAAGTAAATACGTTGATGCTGAGTTTACAATGTTACAAACATGAAACTGAATCATTTTTAGAATAAATTGAATCTGAAGGTAAGGGTGAATTGAAAAAACTCTGACCTTCTCGAGTGGAGATTTCTGCAGCTTCGAGAACAAACTGAGTTTAGAAACACCAAAAGTAAGTAAAAAAAAAAAAAAAAAAAAGGAAAAACCCTAGAAATTAGAAAAACCCTCCTTTGATAAGTAGGAGCCGAGCTTACGAAGAAAAAAAACAAAGTTGTGTGACGACTAGTGAGCCACTGAACCTTCCGCTCGTTTCGCCGAGCAAAAATAACCTGCCAAACTAGGGTCTCGTTGAAAAACAGCCCTTAAAACGGTCATCCACCTGGTGAGAAAGCCATGTAAAACCGTGTTGTATTATGAAGTGTGTTTTCTATCTGCTCAAAAGCACGGAATGTTGGAGGGGGTTTAGACAACGCGTCAAAAAAAAAGTAAAAAGTAAAAAGCAGAAAGAGACATTGCGAAAACTGACAACGAGGAGAAGCAATAATTTTATTGGGAAAACAACTAAGATGTATAAAGTTGTAATTCAGCTGTTAGAGAATAGCTGCAAAGCAATAAAAGAAGAAAAGACGTAACGCAAATGACAACTCAAGGAAGCTTTGAACAAAAAAAAAAGTTGGTTGCGTTAGAAATACAATAAAGGATGTCTGCATAATTGAGTAAAATAATGTTATGGATAACCTGCGAACATTATAAAGGAAAAAAGAAACAAAGCGGAAAAGACCAGATGATGCAAGGTTTGAAGAAAATAGTGATGTAATGCCCCCCTACCACACAAGATAACATAATGTTAGAAAACCAAAAGTTGTATGACAAGATTCCACTTATACAAAAATATCCATAGACGTCTTGTCAATATCAAAGACAGATAGGCATTGATTACACATATAAAAAACCTTTTTATTTTTTTATTTTTTTTGTGAAAAGGATTTCATTAGATGAAATTAAGTCATAAGAGCCTGAGTTACAAAAGTAGTAGAGCCATCTAATATAGAGGTTTGTGTTCCTCTCATATTTGATTTATATACTAGGAGTTTTGGGGTTATACATGTCGGTGGATGACAAGTCCAATCCACTTCTGAAGAAAGGATTTTTGCAAATTTAGCTAAGGAATCAGCTACTTGATTTCTTGTTCTAGGGACAAAATAAAAACCTAAAAAGCCTAAGCAAGATGTTGCCACTTTTTCCGCTTCTTCCAAAATGTTCCTGCTTCTCCAAGAGACTTCTGAGGTTGTACCATCGAGATGCTTGAAGAGGTTGTCGCAATCTCCTTCTATACCGAAGTTTGTTATCTCCTTTTCTTTAGCCCGGTAAGTTGCCTGAATATTTCCTAGCGCCTATGGTTCTTGTGGGTCTGAGCTGGTGGAAGCTCCTGCTCTTCCTCCTTCGACTTCACCTGTGTCATTTCTCAAGATTAAAGCATAAGTGGAATAATAGTATTCGGATATCCAAGATGCATCTACATTGATTTTGAGACAATTTGCAGCTGGGGCTGTCCACGGGATCTTTGGTTTCTTCTGTTGATTTTTGTTAACTATTTGTTGAGACTTTTTCTGGGACCAGTATAAGTTATGTTTCTGAATGACTATGGATAATTGAAAAGTTGTTCAAGATTTTTTTTTAAAAACTATGTTGCATCTTTCCTTCCAGATGAACCACATTTTTGTAAGAAGAAGTTCCACATAAATTACTTGGTTTGTATTGTGAAATCCTTGTTTACACAGATCAAGAAAACTATCCGTAGAGTCAAATTGAATTCTGATAGAAATAGGTTCTTGTTCTCATACCAATTTTGAGTAACAACAGTGAAAAAAGAGATGTTCTGTTGTTTCTATATCTTCACCACACATAGGACAGAAATGGTCGATATCTTCTACTTTTCCATGTGATTTTGTGTTAGTGGCCAAAGCATTCGGAATACATTTCCAAAAGAAAACTTTAATTCTTTGAGAAATGTTTAATTTCCACATAGTTGTCCAAAATGATTCGGAAAGAGAAAGATTAACTATGTCAGAGCCTACTTCATTTAGTTTATCATACATTGACTTAACTGTATAATCTCCTGAATTAGTAAGGGTCCATCTGAGCTTGTCTTTTTTCTGATTATTTGATTTGTCTAGGAATATGTAGATTCTCCCAATTAAAGCTGTTACTTATGGAGGTAAGAGGGTGTTAACTAAGATGAAGTTCCATTTTTTTGTAACTGGGTCTATAAGATAAGCTACAAGGGATAGAAAGTTATTATTTTGATTTCGATAGGGCAAAAGATTCCCACTAAGGCCTGGGATCCAACTATCTTCCCACACATTAATATCTAGACCATTCCCTACTTCCCACATGTTGTACTTTTGGATGAGCTCTAATCCTTTACACAAACATTTCCAGGTCCAAGAACTTTTATTTAGTGGTTTGGCCTTTAGAGGGTTTTTTTTTCCTAAAGTAAATAGGTTTAAGTGTTTTCGCCCAGAGAGAGTTAGGTTCTTTGATTAATCTCCAAGCTACTTTGGTGATCATTGCCAGATTAAATTTTCTTGCATCTCTGAAACCTAATCCCCCTTTTTTCATAGGTTTACAGATATTTTTCCAGGCTTTTGGATAATAGCCTCTGGAACTAGTCTTTTTACCCCCACCAAAAATCTTTTTGTATGGCATCTATCTTGTTGGTAATTTCTTTTGGTAGAATGAAGCAACTCATCTGGTATGAAGGTATACTATCTAAAACTGATTTATTAAATGTCATTCTACTTGACTGTGGAAGGACAAAACCTTTCTATCCTTGAGATTTTAGTTTCCATCCTAACAAGTATTGGTCTAAATATTTTAATTTTGGATTTATCTGTGAACAGAGGAACTCCTAGGTAAGGATCTTTCAGGTTGATGTGCTTAATCTAAATAAACTTTGACATCATCCTTTGGTGTTTTGGTTGAACTTTTTAACTAAAAAATACTCATGATTTTTTAAAGTTTATAATTTGGCCTGAAGCTTTACTAAATAGCTCTATAGTAGAGACAAGATTTTTACATTCCACCAAATATGCTTTAGCAAATAATAGGCAGTCATCAGCAAAAAAAGGTGGGAGATCGGTTCACTCTTTGGTGTTATTTTAACTCCGTGAAGAAGCTTTTCTTGTTATTTGGATAACAGAAGTCTAGACAAAATCTCCATAAAAATTATGAAGAGGTAGGGAGATAGAGGGTCCCCTTGCCTAAAACCTCTAGTTGGTTGAATTTTTTTATCACGGATTCCATTTAGTAAGACCCCTATAGATGTTGTTTATATGCATTGTTCTATTAGGTTGCACACTTCTTGAGAGAAGCCAAATGAGCTTAAGGCTTTAAGAAGAAAGTTTCAGTTGACTCTATCAAAGGCTTTCGAAATATTTATTATTTTAGCCTTTTTTTTCTTAAAAGAGTGAACTAATTCATGTGCTACTATGATATTGTCTGAGATTTGTCTGCAAAATAGAAAGGATGATTAAAAAGGTGAGATGATTTTATATTGAATAGGTTATCAGTTTTGCAATTATTTTGTATGTAGTATTACAGAGTCATGTGGGTCTGAATTGGGTTGGGTCCTTAGGAAGTTTAACTTTAGGAATGACGAAAAGGTGAGTTTTATTTGGTTCTTGGTTCATTATTTTTGTTTCGAAGAAGTTTTGAATTGTTAACACAAGTTGGGATCCCACTATTTCCCAATTATCTTTGAAAAAACTGGATGGAAATCCACCTGGGCCAGGGGATTTGTTTGGTTTCATGTTTTTCAGAACATTTAAAAAAATTCTTTTGTTGGGATGGATATTATATTTAGATTCTCCTGGTTAGTGATTGAGCTATTGATATTTTGGAAGATTTAGTCCCGAAGGGTGTTATCTACAGCTTCTCCCATAAAGAGATTTTACAAAAAAATCAGTTAAGGTGGAACTTATTTCGGCTCTATTCCTAGTTACAATGTTTTGGTTGTTTAGAATGCAGTCAATATTATTCCACTTCCTTATTTTTAAAGTGACAGTATGAAAGTACCTAGTGTTTTTTTCTCCTAAATTAATGATGTTATCTCTAGACTGCTGCCTGGCTATAGCTTCTTGAGATTCATATAGAGATTCTAATTCTTTGAGTTTGTTGTATAGTTTTTGTTGCTGGTAATCAGTTAATCTGGAAGTTTTGAGTCTTCTATCTCCTTGGCTAATCTTGTTATTTTCCTTGCTGGAAGGCCATATACGTTCTTTTTTCCAGTCTAGGAGATTTGAGCCTAATATTTTTAAGTTTGTTACTAGACAATGTGCTGGATCAGGACTACTACATGTGGTCCAAGACTCTTTAATGATTTGAACACATGAGTTTTCCCTCTACCATGTATCATAATATTTAAACACCCAGCCTACCTGTGGTGTTTCTTTGTCTAGTTATAAAAGAATCGGACTATCGTCAGAGCCTATAGCCATTTGGTGAGTCAGACTAGCATTAGGGAATTGAGAATTCCATTCTGCATTTAAAACTACTCGATCCAATCTTTCATGAATACTCCTATCACCTTTTCTATGATTATTCCAGGTGAATTCATAGCCTATAAAACCCAAATCAAATAAACCTGATTTGTCTAGGATATTATGATAGTAGGAACTGTCAATCTTGTGTTGCTCTCCTAATTTTTAGGATTGATCGAAGATCATATTAAAATATCATATTATTACGCATGGCATATTCCTATTATTGACTTGAATTCCAATATCCTCTATAAAATCCCAAGCTAACGTAAGGGCTACCATAGAAGCAAGTAAGGACCCATTTACTAGTATCAGAGTTTGTTTTAACCAAAATGTTAATCATATTCAAGTTCTATTGTACTCAAATTGGAATCCATCTACCCAAGCTACTACTAAGCCCCCTGCTTTACCTACTGGATCCACAATGTGATACTTTGGGAAGAATGACACTGAATTTCTTACCAGGAATCTCTGAGATTTGGTTTCAGACAAAAAGAGAATTTCTGGTTTTTCTTTCTGAATATAAAAGTTTTTAGATGATTTTGTGAAAAGGGGCCACATCCTTGAATGTTCCAAGCTAAAATTTTCATATTGTAGTTTACTAGTGATATGAATAAGTCGGGATGAGTACTATTGAAATTAGTTTTCTAGGGAGGTATTGAGAATCAAGGAAATTCTGCCCTAGTCGATTATTAAGACCTAGAATTATGTGACACGAAATACCTAAATATATTTAGAAATATGAAGCTATGACCAATTGAACCTAATAGGCAGAGAAAATTATGATTAACTAAAACAAAACAAGCATAAATTGTAGGGAAGCAGATATAGCAGTTAAAAGGAAGAGGATTGTTAGAGCATTGCTCGGTCGAACTCGCAAGCGTTGCTATCTCAAGCTTGTTTGTCAAGTTTAGTTGCCAAAACTATAAATCTTGATTTCTAGTCTACTTATAGCTAAGTCTCGGACTAGGATAGAAAGTGTAGTTGAGCTCTAGACTCCACGGCGTTCATCATACAAAGACGAAGAACTACTCAAGGAACTGGTGGAACTTCATCGACTAAAAGGTATGTGGAGACTTGAACTTATCTATCACTCAAAAAATCTATCTACTCTATCTCCTATCTTGAGACAAAAGTCGTATTACTATATAGACTTTGATTATACACATTTGCTATTTCGAGCCGAGTTTATCTCGCTTATCTATTTCTCGAAATATGTGTTGGTAAGTTTTCGCTTTGGCCAAGTTCATCTTTACAAGTAACGAAAGTCATGTTGATTATTTCAATATCTTGAAAATCGCTTTGATGAAAAATAGTATGTGAATAACCTCTATTTAACATCCTCTAAGAATGTTTCAATGATTGAAATGAGAGTTTAGAATATATAACCTTAAATGGATATAAACATTGTATGTGAACTCATATGTGTGTAAGTACAAAATCCTTGAACCAAAGTATGCGTACTTTGCTGCTCAGGTTAACCGGAACTAAAGTCCGCGTACTGCCGGAAGTTCACGTCCTGTGAATTTTTGCTGGTGTTTGTGAACTGAAAGCAAACTCAATCCGGATACTTAAGTATGCGTATCGGTATGCGTACTTGAGTGGGTTATTTTCTAAAAACAGTTTATTCGTGAACTTAAACTTATATAAACTAAGGAATGCATATTTTCAAACCGTGGATATAATGTTCATGAATTGATTCGAATGAATCAAAATCGTTTTTGCTTCGATTGTGTCTTGTATACTTCTATGAGATCTAAGCAATTGAACAACTCTCTAACTAGTTCTTTTGAGTCATTTGAACTAGTTATGATGAAGATGAATATGGTTGATATGAAAGTGCTCATATGGCTAACCATTTGGTTAACTACTGTTGAACCAACTAGGTGTACACGTTT
The DNA here is from genome assembly GCA_023531105.1 of Papaver atlanticum. NCBI lineage: Eukaryota > Viridiplantae > Streptophyta > Magnoliopsida > Ranunculales > Papaveraceae > Papaver > Papaver atlanticum. The sequence continues at coordinate 5,552,400 of JAJJMB010006998.1, read as the reverse complement.
AGGTACGGTTACACAAACCTAAATGAACGTGCATTTCATTTGTGTATAACAAGCTAAGTTCGATCTAACGGTTGAAAGATATTAGCTTGAATCTAATAAGATTTTCATCTAACGGTGAGTATTGAATGCTTTGTTACAAAGGTAACTTAGATTGCAAACCCTGATTTGGAGACTATATAAAGGAGAACTCTAGCAACTGGGAAACCTAATCCCCACACCTCCTGTGTGATACTAGTTGTATAAGCTAGAGTCAATTCTCCTTTAACCTTAGGTTTCTACCGAGACCCTGTAGGTTATCGACTTAAATACTTCATTGGGATTGTGAAGCCAGGCCCAACAATTCTCTTGTAGTTGCGTGATCTGATCTTGTTGTATCTATCGTGTTGAGTATAATTGAAATAATTGACTCGAGATTTTATATCTCCGATAGGCAAGATAAAAGTAGTCACAAACATCTTCGTCTCATCGTTTGTGATTCCGCAATATCTTGTTTCGCTAGTCGATTAAGATTATTGTGAGGTGATTGATAATTCTAGGCTATTCTTCGGGAATATAAGTCCGGGTTATCGATTGGTTCCTGTTCACCTTGATTTATAAAAATACGGAACAAAACTCGTAGGTATTTCTATGGGAGACAGATTTATCTATTCTTGTATACTTTTCTGTGTGATACAGATTTTTTTTATTAAAGTCTTCGACTTTGGATCGTAGCAACTCTTAGTTTTGGGTGGGATCAGCTAAGGGAATCAAGTGCGTAGTATCCTGCTGGTATCAGAGACGTAAGGAGCGCAACTGTACCTTGGATCAGTGTGAGATTGATTGGGGTTCAACTACAGTCCAGACCGAAGTTAGTTTGTAGCAGGCTAGTGTCTGTAGCGGCTTAATACAGTATGTGTTCAATCTGGACTAGGTCCCGGGGTTTTTCTGCATTTGCGGGTTCCTCGTTAACAAAACTTCTGGTATCTGTGTTATTTCTTTTCCGCATTATATTTTGGTATATAATTTAAATATCACAGGTTATGCGTTGAATCGATCAATTGGTAAATCCAACCTTTGGTTGTTGATTGAAATTGATTGATACTTGAACATTGGTCTTTGGTACCGTTCAAGTTAATTTCTCTTGTATTCAATTAGACTCGTAGATTTCTATTTGCTTGAGTAAGTATTGAATCGAGAAATTGAGATATAACTCTTTGATATAATTTTTATTAAGATTGAGTCTGACTATCTAGTTGATTCTCTTAAAAGTATATTGGAGTTAGTCCATACAGATTGCTAAGCGAATTATTGGGTGAGGTTGTTGTACCCCCACTTTTTTAATTGGTATCAAAGCAGGCAAACACGTTTAAGACCTCATAAGTTTGTGTTTGTAGCGATCTTACTCTATTGACAGAAATTCTATCTCCATAAACGTACCACCAGTCTTCGATAGCTCAAACTACTTGTGGTGAAAAATTGCTATGCGTGCTTTTCTTCAAGCTCGTGATTTTCAAACATGGGTACGTGTTGTTAATGGCTATGATCCTCCGGTTAATACAGAAGGCGATGTATCTATACCGAAAGATATTGGTAGATATAGTCCATAAGAAATCCTTGATGCAAAGTAAAATTCTGACGGCTTAAATGCTATCATACATGCCATTACCCCAGATCTTCAGCATCATGTGACTAAGTGCACAAAGTCTAAAGATGCCTGGATATCTTAGAAACCGTATTTGAAAGGAATACCTTTGAAAAATAAGCTAGGCTTCAAAACCTAAATTATGATTGGGAAAACCTTTGTATGGCAGATGAAGATTCAATTGATGAATTTAATCACAAAGTGTCTGAAATTGTTAATGCATCCTTTGCATTGGGTAAGACTATTCCTGAAAAGGACATTGTGATGAAGATTCTCAGATCTCTGCCATCCAGATACGATTCTAAGAAGCATGCCATCGTTGAAGGAAATAACCTTGATGAGCTTTCCAGAAATACTCTAATTGGAAAGTTAAAAATTCTTGATCTTAATCAAAACACAGTCAGGACATCTGCGTTCAATGCTGTGACCAACGCAAGTGAATCCTCTAACTTGTCTTGGGCTGATGAATGTTGTTCCAATCATGTTGATTTTGATAAATCACTGATAACAGAAAAGATCAAGGATTTTGTAAAGAGAAGTAAAAGATGTGATAAATGTCTCTCTCCAGTTATTGCTTCAGATGATTCAACTCAAGAAAAATCTTTCCTGGGTGTCAACGTTTTGGATGCGTCTGATGTATGCAATGAACTTTCAGCTCTTGCAGAAGAAACCTCCACCTACTTAATTTATGATTCAGAACTTGAGTTTGACACAGAGATTTGTGAATTCTTGAATAAAAGTAGAGAGATTCACCAAGAAAATCTTCAACTAAAGGCTTCGTTGAAAAAACTTGAATCATCGCTCCAAGTGAAAATCTTGAGATTGATTGTCTTAATGATGAATTCACCAGAACCTCTCTAAAGGAAAAAGAGATTAATACTCTTAAGAATGACCTGCAAAGGTTATCCGGAAGTTCTGACAAAATCTCAGCAATGTTATTCGGTCAGAAATCCTTTGGAAACACAAATGGTTTGGGGTTTAAAAGCAAAACTATAAACACAAACAACTCTTCTATTCCGACTAATGCTAGAACAGTGTACGTTAAGTGTTGTGATAAACAGAAAGCAACTAAACAGAACAAAAAATCTTTATTGATTTGTTCGTTTTGTTGAAATGCAAATCATGTTCAAAGTATGTGTTGGAGATTCAAAAGGAACAACAAAAGAATTGCCAAACTTCAGGAGAACATGCAGAGGATGAATCTGTCGTTGGATGATCAATGATAGACACATTTTTGTGTCCAAGTTGTCCTCAATTTTCTATATTGTTGGTACTTGATTTTATACTTATAATGGTGTTTTATGTGTTTGTAGGTGTTTTTGGAAGAATAAGTTCTTATGGAAAATTCGGCTCGAAAAGTTGATTTCGGCACCCAGAGGACACGTGTTATTTGGACCCCCACTTTGGATAAGGGGCACTCAATTACTAAGGGGCACCTTCTTTACTATTTGGCACCCAGTGCTATTCACACACCTGATTTGGCTAAGGGTTGTCCACCTTCATCTTCGTGAAGAAACATTTTGGAGGGAAAATATTACTTTAAAATTGGTTTACAGCGTATTTACCTGGGTTAATATTGGGCGACATTCTTGGAAATTTTGTTGTGCAGATGGATCGACTATGGCATGTTTTACCAAAACAGGGTTAGTAATATTGTTGGATTCGATTGAAACGGAGTCACGTGGAAGAAGAAGAGAAACAGGGTATACACACGTATGTGAAATATTCTTGGGATTTTCCGAGTTAGTTTGGCAGTTCTGGCGTGTGTTTAATGATCAATTGACGCAGTCTATTTCGTGTTTGAGGCATAGAATCGATAAAGAAGGAAATCAAAGATCGAGGAGAGCAAACAGAGGACAAAGTTTTCATGGGTTCTGTTTGAGTTACAGTGTGTTCATAACATGATCTGCGTGTGTTTAGAGTATGTTGAGTCAATGTAGAAGTGTGGAGGAGTCAAACAAGGAAGGTTTGGAAGTTGTAGACGCGTGAAACAACAAGAAGGGAAATTATTTTCCTGTGAATATCCGAGAGCAATAAAAAGAAAATATTTGCATTTACTGGAGATTTGGGGATTAATAACGAGAGATTCTTAGACCTGTGGAGTATAAAAGAGTTTCTGAGGTCGAAGAGAAGGAAGAGGCTACAGAGAAGAATAAGAAGCTGCAGAGCAGATTTCTCTGCTGCTGAAGAGAAGGAGAAGCTGAAGAACAATAAACCGAAAGAACTGTCGTTCTTGACTGTCACATATTCATCCCATAAACAACAACTCTTTTGCGACACCATATAACAATAGTTCTTCGCAACAGTTGTAACAGTGAGTTGTAACGACCATTAAGCGTTGCAAACTTCTGGTTTATATTATTTTCCTCCCTTTTCTTCTTTGTAAACACTATTTGAGCTATAAAAATATATTTTGAGCGTGTTTTTCACTATGTGGAGCTAAACCTTTCTCTGGGACGACGGAGGAAACCAAAATTCATCATGTGGTAAATTCATTTAATTCTTTATATGACTATTTGCATTAAATTAAAATTAGAAAAAGATTTTTCTTAATTAATTGTTATTTCGTTTGATGGTTTATGCTTTGGATTAATTCTTTTGATATGCCATGCTTAAGATTTACAATTAATATTTTAAGAATCTACCTTAGGCAAAGAAATAGAGTCAAAATTCTTATTGAATGAGCTATAATGGTTTAGAATAAATAGGTGAATCTCATGAATTTGAATATTTGGTGGAATCCTAGTCCTAGTACATCTCGAAACTTTGTTATTATTTGTATATATTTGCTAGTTTTATAATTTAAATCTAAAATTCAATCTCATCAAGTCCGAGTGAATGACAACCTTCTTACCACTATCTAAAAATCAGATCAATCAATAAGGTTTTCATAAAAAATCCAGAAATTCCAGACTCAGACGAGGTAAGAAATCTGTTTATTCAACAAACCTTGATATGCTACTGGTTGGTAAAAGATGTGAGCATTCGGCTCACTCTATCACTGTCTAATACCAGTGACGTACGCATCCTCATCTTTAGCTTGAAAAAATGAGGCTTGCATCAAAAGTGGCTCAAGACCTTGTATTTGTGTATTCTTTTTTTATTTTTTTTGTTAAGAAAATATTCTCCTAATAATTTAGATAATGGATAATAAACCATGAAAGACTTTCTCAAAGTACTTCTAGGGTTATTGTGGCCATAAGTCTATTTATAATCATTTGTGATCGAGTCCTTCATCTCCTTTATCCTTGAAAGATACAATTTCATGGCTCCTGTAACTAAAGGTACCACCAAAAGGGATGCAGTTAAAGCAGTTAATGTGTATCTGTATGAAGGAATCACTTCCTCAAGGAAGAATAAAGAGTGATCTATAAATGATGGAGAAGGTTCTAACTGCCTCTTGTCGGTTTGTCATTTTGATAAGGACCTAAGAGGTATGATGAAAGACTTCATCAGCAAAAGAAATGATTTAAAATCTCAAATTGTTTCGTCTTTAGAAAAGATAACTCACTATGAGAAAAAGTTGTCTCTAACAAAGAACACCCTGCGTGAGCTAAAAAGAGAACTTAGTGAGTTGACTGATATTTCTTAAGATTTAGAGGAATTGAACGACCCCATAATCAATGGGTTTTTCAATAATGAGAAGGAATTCTCAGTAGATGCTCTGAGAAAGCTCTATAATGTCTAGCAAACTTCTTATGGGAATCTTATTCTTGTGTTTTAAGAAGAATAACTAGAGTTTGGAATAGCCAATATTGTGATTACACATAGCTATGTCCAACGTTTTCATCGTTAATGTTTTTAGATTTATTTATTTAAATTCTAAAGTTGGTTTGGAAGATGATTTTACAGTATTAATCTTTATGGTTTGATATATTGCAATTTGTTATGGGATATGTGTGTTTGCGTCCGTGAACTATGATTGTCCCATACGTGGTCAAAAGTTAAGTCCTTCGTATGTCGATATGCAAGTATTGATAAAAGATTGAATGAACTTTTGACAAACAAAAGTTAAGCCTTTTATGTTATTATGTAAATACTGACGGAAGAAAGGATGAGCTTTTGTTTACAAAGATTAAGTCTATTGTATGTCATTGTGCAAATAGTGATGGAAGATAGAATGAATCTTTGTCTATTCCGCAGTATTGATCTTCCCTGATCCATATTTTTTATGTATATACTGTGTGGCTCCGTAAGTTCTCTTATGTTGAGCATTTCCGATTGAATTAATCATGGGTTCTCTTATGGTTAATTTAATTGAGTATTTTGGATACAAATTCATATTCTTATATAATTTGTTGTTGTCCAAAGAAATCCTTCTTTTCTTGTGAAAGTAAGGTCGCTCTTGTTGTTCTTTCTGGAATGACATTTTATGGGGGAGAGTTCTTAATTGAACTTGTGCTTAGTTGCCAAATCTTTGTGGGGAGTGCGGTTGTGGAATATTGTAGGGGTTATCTTGTATCTTTATAAACTCCTTGATGAATGCATTTAGTTTCGGCAATATGATTGCATCTAAAAAGTTGATATGTGCTTTCTTTTGGTCATGAAATGTCTTTATGGAAATTTCATTAGGATCCCACTAGTTTTCGTACCTTTGCCAATTTTATTGACAAAAAGGGGGAGAATTAATGTATAGTTCACACTACAAATACATATGGTTTCCGGATCATTATGTAAGGGGGAGTGGTTTCCATGTGAGATGGAGTATTAACTAAGGGGGAGTGATACATATCACCATAGTATTGTTGTCGAAGTTGTGATACAATTGAACTTTGATGCCGTGTAATAATACTATGACACTGTGTAACAATGATTGAGAGCTTTTGTTTTCTCATTGTTATGGCTACGGATTTTCAACAACGATGATGCTGCATTGAATATCTTTGGAATCATTGGAGTACTTGGAAGTGATGAAGATTTCGAGTAATGTTGAAGAACCAAGGAGATCATGCATGTTGAAGAGAAGCTGCAAAGTTTATTTATTTTGTATTCCATATTTATTGATAGTTTTGTCACTAAAATTGACAAAGGGGGAGATTGTTAGAGCACTGCTCGGTCGAACTCGCAAGCATTGATATCTCAAGCTTATTTGTCAAGTTTAGTTGCCAAAACTATAAGTCTTGATTTCTAGTCTACTTATAGCTAAGTCTCGGACTAGGATAGAAAGTGTAGTTGAGCTCTAGACTCCACGGCGTTCATCATACAAAGACGAAGAACTATTCAAGGAACTTGTGGAACTTCATCGACTAAAAGGTATGTGAAGACTTGAACTTATCTCCAAATCCAAATCCAAAGTATTTTTTCCAGTAGCAAGTACCGGGTCGACTAGAGAAAATCTCATAAAAATATAACATAGTTTTTACGCCGGCCTTTCAGAGCCTTGCACAACTTGCACAACGGAAAGCAAAATACTTGACGCTACCCGCGCCGCGATTGTTTATGGACCAGATGGTAAGAAATCACCGTTTTTATGGGATTACGAATTCTCGACCATTAATGCGGATATGCTTACACCATGTCCCTGTTGCAGAAGCTATGGGGTGTTTCCCCTTCACAATCCTGCTAACTGCAGAGCTACAGGGGATTCCCCCCTTCACAATCTGTAGGGTTGCCTTTACGTGTTCTCTGATTGAGTGGCAAAGAAATTGACGAAAAATACATAAAAAAGGGGTTTGTTAGTCTTCGTACCTGAAACCTACCTCTTACACGCGTATCGCCGCCCTCCATGTCTGTCTGTCCAACGCCTGCTCTGTTGAAAGATTTCGATTACTCATGTCCTTATTTACGCACTCATCCCAAGTTAGCTTCGGTCGGCCTTTGCGTTGCATCCTTCCTTCCGCGCACCTAATGCGACCTACTCGCACTGGAGCATCAGGCGGTCTTCGCTGGAGATGCCAAAACCAGCGCAGCCGATGCTGGGCGAGCATCTCCTTGATTGGCGCTACCATAAGTTTCTTCCTTATGTACTCATTCCTGACACGGTCATGCCTCGTATGTCCGCATGCCCACCTCAGCATCCGCATCTCGGTACTCTTCAGCTTCAAAGTGTCCCGATTGTTCGTCGCCCAACATTCCGCACCATATAGCATGGCAGGCCTGATCGCTGTTTTGTAAAACTTACCTTTAAGCTTTAGCGGGACTTTGCGATCACAGAGGACGCCAGAAGCCAGACGCCATTTCCCCCAGCCAGATTGAGTTCGATGGCGAATATCCTCCTCGATTCCCCCATCACTTTGGAGCCACGATCCCAGGTAGCGAAAGGATTCTTTCCTTGGTACAGGTTGTCCATCCAGCAGAATATCCCCTTAAACTGCCCCGGAATCGCTGAGATCGCACTTCAGAAACTCGGTTTTGGTTCTACTAAGTTTGAATCCCTTCGATTCTAGAGTGTGGCGCCACAATTCAAGTTTTTCCTGTACATCTTCCTTTGATTCGCCGATAAGCACCACATCGTCTGCAAATAGCATGCTCCAAGGGATCTCACCTTGAATGTCTCTTGTAACTTGATCTAGCAATAAATCGAAAATATATGGGCTCAAGGCTGATCCCTGGTGTAGCCCTATCCTAATCGATAAATCGCTTGACACTCCGCCGCTCGTCCGGACACCGGTAACTGCACCCTCGTACATATCCTTGATTAAGTTTATGTAATTCGGTGAAACCTTTTTCTGATCGAGAGCCCACCACATTACTTCACGTGGTATTTTTTTCGTAAGCCTTCTCCAGGTCAATGAAGACCATGTGCAGGTCCCGCTTTTGCTCCCTGTATCTTTCCATAAGTTGTCTAACCAGGAAAATCGCCTCCGTGGTCGATCTTCCCGGCATAAATCCAAATTGGTTTGGTGAGACGCTGGTTTGTCTTCGTAACCGCCGATTGATGACGCGTTCCCACAGCTTTAGTGTATGACTCATCAGTTTGATTCCCCTGTAGTTAGAGCAGTTCTGAATGTCTCCCTTATTTTTAAATATCGGGACGATCACGCTGCGACGCCACTCGTCCAGCATTTGGTTTGACCGGAAGATGTTATTGAATAACTTGGTCAGCCAAGTTATCCCATCATCTCCCAGGCATTTCCACACCTCAATCGGGATGGCATCCGGGCCCAAGGCCTTCCCTAATTTGGTCCCTTTCAAGGCCTCCTTGACTTCACTCTCGTGGATGTTACCAACCCTTACCTCTTCGAACGATTCCACACTCTCGGCAACGCCCTCCAGGGTGGAGGGTGGTGTATCGCTTTCTGCATTCAAAAGGTTGTCGAAGTAGTCCTTCCAATGAGCCCTGATTTTTACGTCCTCCACCAGTATTCGGTCGTCTGAAGCCTTAATACATTTTACCTGTACAAGGTCACGAGTCTTCCGTTCGTGCAACCGTGCAATCCTATATATGTCTTGTTCTCCTTCTCTAGTGTCTAGTTTACGGTAAAAATCCTCAAAAGCCCGACCTTTTGCCACACTTACCACTCGTTTCGCCCGACTTTTCGCCATCTTGTAAATCCGTTGATTTTCATCGGTTTCAAATGCTCTGAGCTTCCGG
>JAJJMB010006998.1:5520745-5538245 GCA_023531105.1 Papaver atlanticum | reverse complement strand
TGAACAACTCTCTAACTAGTTCTTTTGAGTCATTTGAACTAGTTATGGTGAAGATGAATATGGTTGATATGAAAGTGCTCATATGGCTAACCATTTGGTTAACTATTGTTGAACCAACTAGGTGTACACGTTTAGGTACGGTTACACAAACCTAAATTAACGTGCATTTCATTTGTGTATAACAAGCTAAGTTCGATCTAACGGTTGAAAGATATTAGCTTGAATCTAATCAGGTTTTCATCTAATGGTGAATATTGAATGCTTTGTTACCAAGGTAACTTAGATTGCAAACCCTGATTTGGAGACTATATAAAGGAGAACTCTAGCAACTGGGAAACCTAATCCCCACACCTCTTGTGTGATACTAGTTGTATAGCTAGAGTCGATTCTCCTTTAACCTTAGGTTTCTACCGAGACCCTGTAGGTTAACGACTTAAAGACTTTATTGGGATTGTGAAGCCAGACCCAACTATTCTCTCTGTAGTTGCGTGATCTGATCTTGTTGTTTCTATCGTGATTGAGTGCAATCGTAAGATTGGCTTGAGATTAATTTCTCCGATAGGCAAGATAGAAAAGAAGTCATAATATCTTGTTTCGCTAGTCGATTAAGATTATTATGAGGTGATTGATAATTCTAGGCTATTCTTCGGAAATATAAGTCCGGTTTATCGATTGGTTCATGTTCACCTTGATTTATCAAAAAACGGAACAAAACTCGTAGGTATTTCTGTGGGAGACAGATTTATCTATTCTCGTAGACTTTTCTGTGTGATACAGATTTGTTTATTAAAGTCTTCGACTTTGGGTCGTAGCAACTCTTAGTTGTGGGTGAGATCAGCTAAGGGAATCAAGTGAGTAGTATCCTGCTGGTATAAGAGACGTAAGGAGCGCAACTGTACCTTGGATCAGTGTGAGATTGATTGGGGTTTAACTACAGTCCAGACCGAAGTTAGTTTTTAGTAGGTTAGTGTCTGTAGCGGCTTAATACAGTGTGTGTTCAATCTGGACTAGGTCCCGGGGTTTTTCTGCATTTGCGGGTTCCTCGTTAACAAAACTTCTGGTGTTTGTGTTATTTCTTTTCCGCATTATATTTTATTATATAATTGAAATATCACAGGTTGTGCATTGAATCGATCAATTGGTAAATCCAACCTTTGGTTGTTGATTTAAATTGATTAATACTTGAACATTGGTCTTTGGTACCATTCAAGTTAATTTCTCTTGTATTCAATTAGACTCGCAGATTTATATTTGCTTGAGTAAGTATTGAATCGAGAAATTGAGATATAACTCTTTGATATACTTTTTATTAAGATTGATTCTGACTGTCTAGTTGATTCTATTAAAAGTATATTGGAGTTAGTCCATATAGATTGCTAAGCGAATTATTGGGTGAGGCTGTTGTACCCTACTTTTTCAAGGACAGATGATAAAATTACAATCATATAAGAGAAATACCTGTGTTTCCTCCTTCAGCACTGATGGGGAGGAAAGTGAGAATGGCACTGGGAGATAGGATTCAGTTTCTTTTTGTTGTTGTGATATATTAGATCCATATTGATTAATTCGTAGAGTCTTGCCATTTCCAGTGCAGATAGTGCAAAAATTATCAGAAGAAGAATATGACGGGAATTCAGGAATTCAAAATTTTGAAAGCAGATTGAAGATTGGAATGCAAAGTTTCAAAAAGGTTTTCAACAGATGTTGGAAAAGGATACATGGGCGAAGAAGTTGGGGTTTTGAAAGAAGATGAGAATAAAGATGCAGTATTTGGGGATTCAAATGAATTCCTAGCATTATTTTAAGAAGAGAATGAAAGTCTTCTATTAAAAATAGGAGACTGAAAGCTAGTTCTTTGTAGTTCTGGATTAGGGATATCCTATAACAAGCCAGAACCTACCCATTAATCCAATTCAAGAGACCTCATTGAGTTTAAAACTCGATGAGTTTCTGAGTTATTCGAGTGGATCGGATCCGATTCAGAGAAATTTAGAGGAATGTAATCCCCAGGAAGATTAAAGGGGAAAGTTCGCTTGCCTAAAATAGAGTCCGCTACTAATGGCATATCTTCGTCTTCACTTGGTATAGTAGATTCTAGAGAGGGTTCAGGAGCAAGAATGACAAGTGCTTGAGGTTCCAAAGGGTAAGAGGTACTAAAAAATGTCTGAAAAGCATCTCTAACTCCTTGTTCATTGAAATAATCTTCCACGGGAATAGTTTTTTCTTTCTGGCCCGTGTTGTCTTTTGGGTTCCAAATCTGCACTGCAACATCATTGAGAAAAAATAGATCGTCCCCCAGGGAATGGTGAGTCAATGGCGATATCATAGATATCTTAAAGAGGTCTACCTTGGATTATTACACAAGTGTGTCCAAACCTCAAACAATGATCACATGATTTAGAGGGAAGATTATGGTAGTTAAAGAAGATCTCAGTCACAGAGTGTTGGCCCGCTTTAATCAACAGCTTCTCTACTAGAGGTTTCTCAATGTTCACCCAAACCATTACTCTAGGAAAACATTCTGGAGCAGAAGCTTCACTTCCAACGCAGACTCTACTAACTTTTCCTATTTTACTAGTTATTAAACCAATCATTTCTTTACTTCTATGTTCATGTTTAGCATTTAGCAAACTAGCCCATATTTGCATCAGCGGATATACTCATTCCAGTATAAGTGATGTTGCTAATATCACATTACCATAGGGATATACCATGGTCTATTTGAAAAAAATCCATCTGGGATCTTCGACCAAGAAGAAGGTTAGAATAAAGAGATTTGGATCTACTTCTCTTATTTGGAAACTAATATTTGGTCCCCAAAAGTTACTAAGATCTCCTCTTATATCTCAAGCTTTAAGGTGAACTGTTGATAAAATTCTAGCTAGAATGTTATTATTCCTAATTTCATAATCTATAATTAACTCAGGAGGTATAGGGAGTAAACCAGTGTTGCTATGATTCGCAATTTTTTGAGCAAATGAGAGACCACTAAGATGTCTGTAAAAATTATAGTTATTTGCAATTAGACCATAAGGAAGAGAGAAGAAGAGAGGTGAAAAAACAAGATGAGAGTAGCTCTCCCAGAGACTAAAAGGATGTTGGGATTAAGGAGGCATGTTTGGTATTTTAAAAACTATTGAAATAAGTTCCAAATTCTGCTAGTTCGACCCGTGAATGAGATATGTGTGTCAATCGTACCACCAGAATTTATATCCAATCTAATTTTGACATATAGTGTACTAAATATCTATAAAATAAGAGCATAACACTAGGTTGAGGTTCAGGTGTAGAAGGCTAGTGACAATACTAGGTTTTGGGAGAAGCATGTCCATCTATAAGAAGTGGACTTAACGGTAATGAATATCAATAAAAGATTAAAATAAGTTAATTTAAGAATGAGAAATAGGTTAACTCATTGAATTCAAGCTTGACTGAAGTCAAAACACTGATGGTTGATTAAAATCTCAAGTAAGCTAAGATATGCATGATTGCATTATGCCACTCGTCTAAGCATGCAAAGAAAGATAGAACTGAAGAGTTTGCCGTGTAACCAAGACCAAGAGTTAATGCACCAAATACAAATTAGGAGGAATAGGTATGAATTTAATGATATGGTTTAAAAGAGGGAAGACTAGCATTTTCTTAAGAGGTAAAGAAAAGTAATCCAAGAGACAGGTTATTTAGAACGCTATGGCTTGTGATCATTCTACAATACCAAAGGATGCTAGAGTTTCATCAACCAGAGTCATGAGATGCAGGGATGGGCAACTGCATCGGATTCAGTACTATCTTTGTACCATATGTTTTTCAGAAGTGTTTCTACATCGTGAGCAGGTAAAGGTATTGGCTTATTGCAATCTGAGTAAGGAGGAGAAAGACAAGTTGAATGATGGTACCAAGGCTCGAAGTCAGGCAAAACTTGAGAAGGATGGACAAACTGATGTTTCAATATTCCTCAACGAGATGCCTCTAGGTATGGATTATGTTTATGCTCAGATAAAGGAGACACGATACAAACGCAAAAGAGGTAAGGGAAATTACGAAGTATCGGAGAAGGATGAATAAAGCTCTGTAACTTAAATTAAAAGTCTAGCTGGTATTTTGGTATTATGCACTTATGAAACTTTTACTACGGTGTGTAAGGTTAAAACCTATGGTTTTCTAGTATTCTGGTGACGATTATGCATGTTTAATTTATGAATGCTTATAAAAAGTTTAAGTTTATGGAATAATGTTCTGCATGTTGGTTGAATTCCTCGGTAGAGAATGATGAGAGAAGTTTCAATTTGAAGTCAATGTCGTAGTATAAGATCTTGTTAAGATCGACAATATCTAGAATATTTGTGATTAAATATATAGAAAAACAGATTAATAATTAGGCCCCTTGGTTTAGAATGGACTAAAATCTCAATCTCAAGGAGATGGAGAAGGGAGACGCGGGAAAAAGATTGATCTTCTTTCTAAGAGATCCTGAAGCCAGGATAAATCTAAGTTACTAAGTTGATTTTGCTAAATGAAAATAAGCCAAATTGCATCTATTCCTAAGCATTTTAGAGGTATACTATCGGCTTTAGATAATAACTAAATTCTTATCTGGAAAAACCCAGGCCTTCTTGAGCATAAGATTAGGATAGAATAGATTCAAGCAGATATGCTAGAGCTAGTTTATTATTTGCCTGATTTAGATTCAATTGGAGGAAAGGTTCCTCGGAGAACAATACTAGGACTATTGGAATACCAAAGAGGTTACTAATTAGAGGAAAGATTTATTACTTTAAGGGAGTTGCCCAATTAAACCATAGAAACAAGCCTAAGTTTCTGAGCTAAAATTTGGAAATTTAAAATCCAAGGAAAAACAGAAAGGTTGAGATAAATGATACCAAAAAGGGGAAGGATACAATGCCAAGAATGAAATAATTGTATGATAATATGAATTGAAATATGAAATAGTTGTCAATAGAGAAGATGAGGAGTGGTTAAAATGTAAAAGGATGCAATTCCAAAATGTAGTGCAATACAATGCAAGAGGATTTCAAAACAGATAGTTCCCTGCAGAGAATGAATTTGTTTAAAACTGTTTTGAGAGCAGAAAGGGAGGGAAAAAAACTTGATTTAAGCCATTCCAGGAAAAATGGGAAAACAAAGTGAAAAACAGAGATGAAAGATAAATAAAGAAGTTTTCAAAAACATTTTGGTCAAGACAATCTCCAAAGGTCATGGTGGAATTGATGTTTTATGATCTCCGATAACTGATCTTACTGAATCCTTTCCCATTCCTCACTTATTCCCCATCTGGCTTTGGATTCAACACATATTAAGGGGTTACTCTTGGATCATTTGTCGCCGAATTGAAGAAAAAATTGGAGGAGAAAAATTTTAGAGAAAAAGAGTCGTTAGAGGAAGAGAGAGAGAGAGCAATTAGACTCGAGGAAGAAGACTTCTAGCAAAATAATAAATTAAAAAAAAATCTCTTAAACATGTTAGTTTCATCCAAATTTTTTTGGACATTTGAAACTCATAACTCCGGTGGGGTTTCCAAAACACCATCAATAGTGTCTTCATATGGTATCGAAAGACCAATGTTAAGATCCACACACATTGAATCATCTAACTGAGAGCCCAAACCAATATCCACATTTCATTGATATACACTTGCATAGGGGTCTTCCACTTGTTGAACTTGTTAGAGCATAGCTCGATTAAACTCACTAACGTTGGTATGTCAAGTTTGGTTGTCATATTTTAGTATCAAAACACATCTATAGTCGCTTGAATACTAGAGTCAACTTCGTTTAGGTTAGACTAGAAAGTCTAGGAATGTTGAGACGTACAAGTATTACTCGAAATACCTGAAGAATGATAATAAGTAACGACTACAACGACGACATCATCCTTCCACTTGAGGTTAGTAATATTGACTTGATCTTGTTTCCATTCCTAACGTATCTTTCAAGTCGTGTCATATTCAAAACATAACATGCGAAGCTGTATATATTGTATATAATACTCTAGTAGTGAGACTTGGTTATAACAGTATGATCAAAGTATCAAGGAAACATATTACGAAGTATAAACACTTATCTTTTGGAACTTCGTAAATACAACATCGGCATAATCTATTGTATATAGTTATTTGATTATGTATGCATTATATAGGTGTGATTTCATCCTAGAAAGCTATGTATATTTACATTAGTTTAAGGAAGTAGATATATGAACTAGTTTTCATAATCGAAAGGGAAATCATGATTGGTCTTGTTATTCATTGAATATCTTTTGGATGACCAATGGAAGATGACTATGTTAAC
This sequence comes from Papaver atlanticum, assembly GCA_023531105.1. Classification (NCBI taxonomy): domain Eukaryota; kingdom Viridiplantae; phylum Streptophyta; class Magnoliopsida; order Ranunculales; family Papaveraceae; genus Papaver; species Papaver atlanticum. The sequence continues at coordinate 5,531,937 of JAJJMB010006998.1, read as the reverse complement.
TTTGTTGAGACTTGAGGTATAACCAGCCATAGCCTATGACATATAGCTAGTTGGAATTGGTCACAAGTAACTTTGGAATTCAAGGTGTAACCGATCACAAGCTATATTGGAATGAAAGTTATAACCGGTCACAAGTTACTTTGGGAACCAAGGTATAACCGGTCACAAGATGAATTAGGAAGTTAGTTGTAATCAGTCACAAGCTATCTTTGGGAAGCAAGGTGTAACTGATCACAAGATACTTCGGGAAGCAAGGTGTAAACGGTAACAAGCTACTTTGTGGAGCAAGGTGTAACCGATTACAGCCTATATTGGGAATCATGTTATAACCGGTCACAACATATTTTGGAGTGATGGTTTAATCGATTCGATATACAAAACCAATATCCATGGTTCAAATATTTCTTCATGGTATGTGGGAATTAGGGTTTTGGGTTTGTAAAGATGAGAAGCTTCCAGATGTCGACATATTTGAACATGTACATAACTCTTATCATTTATTGTTCAAAGATATTCCTTGATGCTCAAGGTGACCCTGGTCCGAAATATTGAGAAGCATTTAATTATGATTTTCATCATATATGTTTTAATTACCGGAAATTAAAGCATATCCTCTGGAAGATATTATTAGTTAATGTGCTAGACTAATAATAGAAGTTTTTCCATGAGAGTTTTCGGAAATATTTGTTAACATGAATTGGAAATAGGAAAACCGAATTTAGGTACTTTAAATACTTGAGTTTGCATTTCTTGCAAACTATCCTATGAGCCAGGCAAACTTCATTTCTTGTTGTTTCTGGTGGAGCCGTCTATTTGGAGAGGAAAGTACCCTAATTAGGCGAAATCTCTTACGCCCGCTCGTTAAAGGCTTTTGTGGGATAAAGAAGCTCTGCGAGTACCGTTGGTGGGAAACTAGATAATTGCAGTGTTAATAGTTTTCGATTATTGATTTGATTGACTAACGGTTGTTGAAACTTTGATTGCACCTAGTTTGTTTATTCTTGAGAACCTTCTCTTCTGATATAAGGCTCACTCAAACTAGATCAAAGTATTGACGGGATCTTTAGAACCATCTTCGGATCTAAAGACACCTTGTGATAATCCATTGTTAACAGACTCCATTCTGTGCTTGATTGATCACAAGAGGATTCAAGTGTCGTTGTGCAGTTATTGAAGGCAATAGAAGATTTGAATACGAAAAAAAATTCTTAATAGTTTTCGTATCTTGTGGATTTAGTGCACAAACCTTGATCGGCTGGGATCCAACTAGAATCGGTTTATCTTTGATAGACTTGATTGATTAGTTGCGTGAGATCGACATCGCTTTATAGTTTCTCTTTGAGATCTATATTTATTGATTTCAAATCTATAGTTTGATTATTTCGATAATAAAAAGATAGATTGATCTAACCAGATAAAGGAGTTTATTAGATTAAACAGGAGAGCCTTTGTCAACGACTCATTAATATCTTCTAGCAAGATTGATTAGAGTGGTTACCAAATAGATTCTTCCTTTGTTATTTGGAATACGATCTCAAGGACTTGATATTCACGTGCGTGACTCTAGAATTCGAAGGCGCAGAGATACTGACAAAACTACGTAGCTAGGGGTAGTCTGCTTGGTCTCAACTATACGAAGTTGGTATTAGATTTTGTATAACGGCTTAATTCTAAGAGTATTCAAAACTGGACAAGGTCCCGGGGTTTTTCTACATTTGCGGTTTCCTCGTTAACAAAATCTTGTTGTGTTATTTACTTTGTTTTCTGAATTATAATTGTTATTATATTTAAGTAAATTACACACGTACGTTAATTCAGTAACACTTGATATTGATCATATAGAGTTTCGGTTAAATACTGTACTTATTATCAAGAGCACACTTTGTTGTCTTATCGTCTTGATCCTGTATCCATAGTCAACCACACAAGTGATCTTGCTGTTGTATTGTCTCGATCTTGTATCCATAGACGATCACACGAAGTGTGAATCGAATTTGTTGTATTGTCTTGACTCTGTCTATAGACGATCACATTCGGTAAAGGACTTATAGGTGGATAATTAAAAGATTGTGGTGTATTTGGGGTACCCTCGTCTTTTCAGAACTGGCAGTTAACATTCTTCATGATTATACATAATAGTACCTGAAGGTTGGGATCCCCAAGTGTAGTCGCGCGAAACACCTCCCCGTTTCCCATATGTGCCGCATAGTGTGTGTTCTTCTTGGAATTGTGGTGAACAATTACTATTGGGTGTTCTGCATGTGGTAAAACCGAAATAAGAAGAGCTCTCATGATAATAGTACTTTATGGAACGCTCCCGAACAAATTTTTTAGATTCATTGATAAACATGTGTTGCTCGAAACATAAGTTCAATAACTCCTCCTAAAAAAGGATTAAAAAAAACAATTAGCCGAATACCACTGCATTTCACAATAAATAATAGTACACAAAGGTCAAGCAAAAAAATGTAACGTACTTACCCGTCCGGCGGTAATATGATCAAAAGTATAAGGATAAGATGTAGGCCTGGGCACGGGAAGAGGTGTCAGATCCCCATTAATGTACATAGGGACACAACGGTCTACTACTAGTAGTTAAGTTACCAATTGGTCATCAGGATCAACGTCATATGATTGAGACATCAAGTCCGGAGGTGGACGTCTGGGTATGCAGCGACGTACAATATTACCAAAACCTATAACATCATGGTTTTGTATGTGTGTTACTCCTTCAGGTAGTAATAATCCAAAACTCTTCTCCTTCCACCATTCATCGTACCTTTCCTGATTGACCAACCAGTATTGGTGTACGCCTTCAACTACGATCGGCTGGACTGAATCTAACATGGTGGGGTCACATGGGATAGCTATTTCACCCTTAATATGCCGCACACATCTCTCACCAAGGTACATACTCAACCTCTCACCCATGTAGCCATAAAATACAACTCTAGTCTTCGATATTTCGTTTTCCACCATTACCTCTTCAATATTGTTGTATTGATCATCTCACCAAGGTTTCCATATAATAGTTTATTTAGTTCTCATGTCAAGCTGTTCACGGGCTATTCCAAGTGAGTGCTTGTATTTATCAACTTGACTTCGACCCGTTTGATTTTCCTTCCAAAATAATAAAATTGCGGGATAGAGGCACTGATTATTGATGATAGTTTCATCTATTCTCAAAAGTGGTTGGCAATTACGGAAATAAAAGTAGTATCAATACTCTATAATCATCCACATCTCACCCATGAAACTTGATAGAGCTCCATTTGTCAAGGTAATCATATAAATTTCCTAATGCGACACTACCCAAATCATATTGGCCGAGATTATGCAAATTTTCCAACAATATTAACCATCCCTTATTTACTCTTATTGTGGTGTTTCCTATCAAAAATCTAATAATACACCATAATAAAAACATTCTAGTCAATTCTTCTCATACACCCTAGTTGTTTATGTTTTCTCTACTAATAACGTAGTTGGCAAGAAAGCCCAATGGAATGGAGATCGCCTGCGATTCCCATAGACCGACTTTTTCATGTAGACGACCTTCTAGATCCGCTTGCTCTGCAGCTGCTGCACTTTGTTTTTGGGTAAAAACTGATTCTGCTGTTTTTGATAAATTTGGGTGTGTTGATGAGAAACGAATTCAAACCCTAAACAAATGTACTGCACGGGAGTACTTTTAGGTTCGAGAGATCAATCTGTAAGACTCTAGCCTAAACCAAGAAATGGTCGTTCCAGATTCAATTCGGTCACAATGTGAAGGAGAAGGGTTGATCTTAGGGAGGGAAGCGAAGAAGGTGTTTGAGATCAGAATGTTGAATTATGAAGGTGTGGCTGTTTTATGATTTGTATCAAAATATGGTTTCTAGATACTTGTGTTGATAACACTTGTGTTCTTGTGTTTGAAATAGGTTGAAATCCTATTTATACAAGTCATGTTCGAGCACCCTTGATCTCGTAGGAAGTGGAGGTGATTAAGTAGTGGAGAGGTGGGGTTGTGTACAAAGTGGTGATCACCATGTTTCCATTATAAGGGAAAACTGGTCATACTTTCACCCACTACTCTCATTGCTGTTAACCGCCCGTTCTTTCCTGACACTTTCTCGTAATGGGCGCATTGCACACCGCACGCTGTAAACCGCCAGACCAATACCCCAGTGAGCATCCCCCAGTTTGTGTCATGCTTGATGTCTCGAGTAAATGGATGAAGTCATTAGACTCGCCGCTAAAAGCAGCACATAGTGCTTTTAGGTCAAATAATAAAATTATTTGTGAAATCAATATATATAAAACATCGCTTATGATCGATGTATATAAAGCATCGCTTTTAAACAAGCAGCTGCAAATAATCGATGTAAGGAAACATCGTTGTTTTAGAGCTCGTTCAAATTAGTCACGAATTGAACGTCTTAAAAAAGTAGCACGACCGACCACCTTTGGGCGATCGTTTGGGAACCCTATGGGTGAGCTACCACTTGGTCGATCGCTCCCTGTGGAAGAGGGGTGGCCGATGATCACAGCGTTACCTTGTTGGCGTCCTGAAAAAAAATCTAAACCATCCGACTAGGCTAGCGAAGTTGGATGGACGAGATGATTTGCGGCAGTTGCGTACTGCCGTTGGATTATGCAAACAGCGCGACCAGCCTATTTTGGGTGATCGTTCGGAAGCGCTGGGCGCTAGTTTGATCAGGACGATCGGCCATGTACAAAGGTGGGTCGTCAGTGAGCACGCTGACGTCTCCTGGGCCGTCTGAAATTGGATCTAAGCCACTAAATGTGGCTGGCGAAGATGGTTGTGATCGATTTGCGACTGTAGTGTGTCGCCGCAACGCAAACTAGGGTTTCCAAAGCAGCGTGTTCACCCTACTTTGGGAGAACGATTTATACACTCTTGGCTTGCCGTGGACAAGTCGACCGATCATGGGTGTAGCTGGGTCGCCGGTGAACACGCCAGCACTTCTTTGATCATTTGAAGGAAAATCTAAGCCGTCCAACTAGGCTAGCTAAGTTGGGCGGTCGTGATTTGTTTGAGACCGTTTTTGTCGGTTTTAGCTCGTTTGAGCTCATTTTTTAAAACAGCGCGATCACCCATGTTTTGGCGAGCGTTCAAGGGTGTAGCGGATGAGCTAAAAGAATTTCGACCAGTCGGGATGTTAGTGGGACCCGCCGGTGTTTATCAGGGTGATCGCATAGTTCCGCTAGGAGTAGGCTACGCCTGTTGAATTGTGTGGCCAAATCGTGTGGCCGTGATCATTTTTTAAGACTGATATGGACAGTCTAGATTTTCCTTACGGAATTTAAACGCGTTCGATCGCGCTAACTTTTAATTAAAAAGTGTGTAAACACGCTGATCTCTTTGTCAGAGGGTGGTGTAGCCCATGTGAGTGTTTTCATGCAGGTATCAATACTGACACTTCGGGAGATTCATGCTACTCCACTGCGAGTGAACATTAATCGTCATGTCATGCCAATATTAAGAGTTCGGCTGGGAACATTGCATAGGAAAATACCAGGCAGGTCACGCATTAGTGAATAATGCAATAGGTTAAAATTTACAGAATATCTGGGATTGTTGCTCCACGCACCATTCTGGATAAATTTCATAAATATGTTGAATTGCTCAATACATATGTAAGTGAAGAGGTTTATGCACTCATCACTTTCAAATGGATTTGTTCCTTTGTAGGATGACAGCGCATTAAGTACAGGGTTTTACGATTTTAGCCTTGAACTAAAAACCACCATCAACACTCTTGCATCCTAGTTTTCCTTTACACCATAAAAATACGTGTTATCATATCCTATGTAATCTCTCTTCTTCAATCGAGGGGGTATATTTGGCATCACACGACCACCACCTATTGGAATACATGTTAATCTTACAAAATATAAAGGTGTTATTCCTAAATCGAACTCCAGGAAGTGAAATGTCCTAGTCTTCTTCCACCATCTCTTCATAAGAGCTTCGGTTAATTTACAGTCGGAACAAGAGAAATCAAATTCAAACACCGAAGAAAATCCACAGTTTTGTAACACATTCAAGGCTTGCGGATTATTTTTGACCACTATGTCATAATAATTCTTCACTTCAGCCCAACTTGTTTGAAATTGCAACTTCCTATCAAGTCCTAACTTGTCTTTACTTCTATGTTTTACGTTACCCTTCCTAGACAAAATCTCATTTTCCGTCATAGCCATAACGCACTACAATGAGAACAATCACCAAAATGTTACTCCCATACTTCTTTATGATTATCAAGTTTTCACATAAATTCAAAATTTTAAAAAATAACCCAAACTCTCTATGGTTCATCAATGGAACCCTAAATATATTTTTTGAACTTAAACAAGAGATTAATACCAAAAAAAATATAAATCATTAACAATTTATATGCATAGAGAATTATCAAGTTTCATCCAAATTGGAAGGAAAAAAAACCCAATTCTCCATTGAACTCTAACAATAATACTAAATCAAATTAAGTTAAGCATCAATCAACCCTAACAACATAAAATACGACCACAACAGAGATCATTCAACCTTCATCATGTAATTATAAGCAAAAACCAACCAATAATCAATTACCACAATTACTCCAAGGTTTTTGATTCCATAACATACCTCTTTCAGTTAGTATTCTAAATCAAATCAATAAGCTATTGTATCCTCATCAAAATTGCATCTACACAAAACCCCTTTACTGGATTCATCAACAACAAATCAATAAGCTCCAATTGAATCACTTGTTTAGTTTAGTGTTTTAGGGTAAACTTTTCTTCTGATAGAAAGGGGAAAAAAAGATGATAAAAAACAACAGAATGAAGGAGGAGAAACCGAAGTTTGGGTTATGTGTATTAACCGGGCGAGGATTGTCTCCTCGCTTCAACTGGCATTGACCAATCAAGCGATGAACCAATGCTCGCCTTTTGGTTTTCTGACAAGTGAGGATTACTTCCTCGTCTAGACTAAAAACATCCCATGTGCTTACGTGTCGCAACTGTTGAATTCACCATTCTACTTCTCTATTAGACTCAGCCTAACATTCGGGATAAATGTTTTCCAATAATTAATGTCGGAGTTTATAGCTGAGTGGTTTTCCAGCGACTCCATTATGGACAAGGGTTAGTGTGGTTGGATTTAGGCAGGTTGGTTTTGGCAATGGGGGATTAGGTCCGGTTTTCGCATATGAAAAATAAAATTACATGTTTTTCTTCCTTAAATAGATTTTAAAATACGTTTTTTTAGGCTGGTAAGATTTACATTATAGTAACATTATGAGATTTGTGTATTAAATTTTTTTCTAGGAATATATATTTACAAATATAACTAAAATGTAAATATAAAAGGAGGCCATATGGATGCCATAATCCAAAAATCGGTAAAACTTTGCACTTGGAAGATGTAGTATTTGCCCAAAGGTCAAGACTGATTATGGTCAATAGTGTTTGCAAATATGTCAACCTATCAGCTATCTCTTAAGATCCAAGATGCCACTGTATGTTGTGAATTGAGAAGATTACGTGTAATTTTCTATGCGGTTCACATACACAAGCAAGAAAAAGAGTTGGGTGGCTTGGTCCAAAGCAGTCATTCTAATAACCAAATGAGTTATTGGTATTAAATATTTAAAATGGCAAACAAGGTTAATTGCATATGGGTCTGGAGATATGGGAGTGAAAAAGATGCACTTTGGAGGCATATTAAAAATTTAGAGGTAACTCAAGCCTACTCCTTCATAACTCTTATTCTAGATCTGTTGGCCACAGTCTATGAGCGAGAATCCTTAAACCCAAGAATTTCATGTTGCTAATAATACTAAGCTTATTATGCATAATGGAAGGAGTATACAGTTACAGACTGATAAATGGGTTGGTAATTATAGATGGTGTTTCCCATCAACTCCAAGAAGGAGAAAGTCAGGGGTTCAATCCCCATCATAAAGGTTTGTAATAGTTTAGTTGTATAGTTGGATTTGGTGGGTTGGGTCTGCCAGTAGGACCGGTCCGACTGGCTGGGTTCGGGTAACTGCCTGGGTGCGGCTTTTGCGGAGCAAGAAAAAAAAATGTAGATGGTGAAATTTGGATAAAGGGCAAAATTTTCATTTCAAAACCAAAGACAAATAGGTAATTTCACATCTAGGGAGTAAGTCATCGTTTTAAGCCAATAATTGTCGCCAGAGTTCTGGTAAACTAAAATGAGAGAGAATCGGGCGCGAAAAGAAGCCCTGGAGACAAGTTTGATCCTCACTACCAAAATACAAGGTCAACCCCATATGACGAAAATCAAATCTCGAGGGAGAGGCTAAGCCTTTGGTACTCAAGGCACTAATAGCCACGATTTCTAGCATGGGTCCCCGACAGACACTACTGGTCATGATGCCGTGATCCTTAGCGTACGTCCCTGGCAGACTACTGTGACTCCCCAAGCTAATCACATGCTTAGCTAATAGGATTACAACCTAATTGAAGTATCAAACCTAGATTACCGATTTTAAGAATCATAATTACATAAAGTGTTAATAACAAAACTCAAACTCTCTGATATTATACAAATGGAAAATCTCTCAGGTGATATGAATATATTAATGTGTTGTTTTACAGAATATATAAACAATACATATATATAAAAAATTCATAACATCTCTAACATCGCTAAAAGCTTTAAGCTACGAAAATGGATATTTTCACGCGCACTTTTTCTTCTGATTACTGAAACTGAAGTGGGAACGAGTGAGCACATCATCCCAAAGGGGTGCCCAACAAAAACATATAACTTTCAAGTAAACACCAATACACTTCACAATTCTAAAGAATAGTAATTTAAACATGTCAACGTGCATAACATGCATGAGCGTGATTTCCCCAAATACCTCGATATAATATTGCCTCATCTGAGCTATTAACGACATAAATTAGATTATAAAATAAAAAGTAATATGGTTACGTCATCTGCGCTATACAGCTATATTGCACTTCCCGTGCTATATAATATTTACACTTCACGTGCTGAATATGACTTAGCAAGGAGCTGTGGGGAGACCACAGTCACTCCTCGCGGGAATTTCACACAAATACACATTAAATTATTCACTCAGCAATCAACATGCATTGTAATATAACATACATGAAACTTCCATCATAAGTCCTGAAGATTTTACAATCAAGCATGAAAAGACGAGGGTGCCCAAATACACCATAATCTTTTTGTTTCAACCTATAAGTCCTCTTACCAAGTGTGATCGTCTATGGACAAAGTCGAGACGATACAAAAACTTCGATATTCACACTTCGTGTGATTGTCCATGGATACGAGATCGAGACAATACAACTACCAAAGTATGATACTTGATAATAGGTTCGGACTTAACCAAACTCTATAGGATCACTATCAAGTATATCGGAGTTAACGTAAAGTGCAATTTACTTTAAATTATATAAATAAATATAATTGTGGAAAACAAAAGTAAATCACACAACAAGATTTTGTTAACGAGAAAAACTGCAAATGCAAAAAAAAACCGGGACCTTGTCCAGAATTGAATACTCTCATAATTAAGCCGCTATACAAAATCTGCACCAACTTCATATAGTTGAGACCAAGCAAATACCCCTAGTTCACTTAGTTTCCTCAATATCCCTGCGCTTCCGGCTTCGATGAGTCACGCACTGGTACAATTCCTTTGGATCTTATTCCAAACAGCAAAGGAACAACGAATCTGTTTGGTAACAACTCTATTGATCCTTTTCAAGATAAAGATATCTCAAGTCATACGCAAAGGCTCTTCCGTTTAATCTAATAAACTCCTTTGCCTGGTTAGATCAACGTATCCAATAACTACCAAAGTAGTTAAGTTTAGATTCGTAATCAATCAGTATAGATCTCAAAGAGAAACTATAAAGTGATGTCGATCTCACGCAACTAATCAATCGAATAAATTCGATTCTTGTTGGATCCCAGCGGATCAAGGTTTGTGCACACACAAAGATACGAAAACCAATAAGAAATCTTCTTCGTCTTCAAATCTTCTTTAATCTTCAATAATAACCTGCACAACACCACTTGAATCTCTTGTGATCAATCACACACAGAACAGAGTCTGTTAACAATGGATTATCACAAGATGTCTTTAGATCTAACAACAGTCCTAGATCCCATCGATACTTCGTACTAGTTTGAGTGAATCTTATATCAGAATAGAAGATTCTCAAGAATAAACAAACTAGGTGCAATCAAAGTTTCAACATCCGTTAGTTAATCAAATCAATCAAAAACTAATAACACTGCTATTATATAGTTTCCCACCAACGGTACTCGTAAATCTTCTTGATCCCACAAAAGTCTTTAAATGAGCGGTCGTAAGAGATTTCACCTAATTAGGAAACTTTCCTCTCTGAATAGACGGCTCCACCAGAAACAACAAGAAATGAAGTGTGCCTGGCTCTTAGGGTAGTTTGCTAGAAATGCAAACTTAGGTATTTATAGACCAAGGATGTTTGGACATCAAGGAATTTCCAAAACCGAAAATATTCTCAAGATATGCAATGAATGGAAAAATTCGGTTTTCCTAATCCAATAAAATGCTTGTCCAATATTTCCGAAATCTCTCAATAAAAAATCTCCAATTAGTAAATGCACATTACTAATTTTTATTCTCTAGAGATATGCATTTAATTGCTGGTAATTAAAGTATATAAAACCAAAAACCTTAATTAAAAGATTCTTAATTTTTCTCGGCACAGGATCTCCTTGAGTACTTAGGAATATCTTTGAACAATAAATGATAAGAGTTACTATATGTGTTCAAAGTATGTTGACATATCTTCACTATAAATCCTTATTCATATTTACATGGATTTACATTCTTGGAATCGGTTATACCACACTTCCAAACAAGTTTAGAATTGGTTGACCTGTATTCCAAGATAACTATGTGATTGATAAAATATCAAATCACATACGTGGGTTCAATCGGTTCTAACAATCACTAGGATCGGGTGTACCTTAATATGGAAATACATGTGATCGGTCACACAAGTTACCAATACCGGTTACATCAGTTAACAAGATCGGTTCCATATTCCCATGGTATTGCTTGTGATCGGTCACACCAATTACTAAGATCGGTCACACCGATTACAAAGATAGATCATACCATCACATGGTGATTACTTAGGATCGG
>JAJJMB010006998.1:5440148-5520735 GCA_023531105.1 Papaver atlanticum | reverse complement strand
TAACCAAGGTTAAGATCGGTTCTACCATCTCACACATATTGGTCATCCAAAGATTTTCAATGAATAGCCGAACCAATAAGCCTAATGATTTCCCTTTCAATTCACAAAAAAAGTTCATGAATGTACTTCCTTTAAACAAATGTAAAACATTGTTTCCTAGGTTGAAATCTTCGCCACAACCCATTCACATAATCATAACAGTATATACAAGATTATGTCTATGTCATATCTACGAAGTTCAAAAAATAAGCGTTATACTTGGTAGTCTAATTCCCTAATATTATGATCATACAAATATGACCATGTCACATCACTAGAGTATTATACAATATGTTTAGTATATACAGCTTCACAGTTATGTTTTCAATATAGCACGTGTTAGAGCATTGCTCGGTCGAACTCGCATGTGTTGCTATCTTAAGCATGTTTTTCAATGTAAGTGATCAAAACTATAAGTCTTGATTTCTAGCCTATTTATAGATGTCTCGGACAAGGACATAAATAGTGTAGTTGAGCTTAGATTTCTCGGCGTTCATCATTTTAAGACGAAGAGCTACTAAGGGGGGCTTGTGGAACTTCATCGACAAAAGGTATGTGGAGACTAAAACTCATCTATCACTTGGAAAGTCTATTTCTATTCTATCTCCTATAATTGAGACATAAGTCGTTTTACGATATAGTTTTCTACTATACACATTTGAGATTTCGAGCTGAGTATATCTCGCTTACATATTTCTCGAAATATGTGTTAGCAAGCTTTTTTTTTAGCCATGTTCATCTTTACTCGTTAAGAAAGTCATGTTGACATTTCAATAAATTGAAAATTTCTTTGATGCTAATAGTGGATGAAAACGGCTATTGTCATTATAGAAGAATGTTTCAATGATTGGAATGTAGAGTTGATAATGTAACCATCTTTGGATATAAGCATATATAGTGTGTTCGCACATTAGTGTATAAATCCATAAACCGGGATCCAAGTGTATGCATCTGTGTGTATACGAAAGTGGTGAATGAGACAAGATAAGTATGCGTACCCGTACGCCTACTGGCGGAAGTTTTTGAACCGAAAATATCTGATGGGTTTGGGAATTACAAACTCATAAACTAGTCACCTTAAGTATGCGTACTCGTACGCATACTAGCGGAAGTTTTTGAACCGAGAATTTCTGCTGAGTTTGGAAACTTAACAAACTCAAAATCCGGTCGCTTAAGTACGCATACTTAAGCTGGTTATTTTATCAAATCGGTTTGTTCATGAACTTAAACCTTTAAATCTTAAGGAATGCAATCTTTACAAACCGTGGCTATAATGTTCATGATTGATTCATGTGAATCAAACCGATTTTGCTTCAATTGTGTTCTTGTATAATTCATGTGAATATAGCAATTGAACAACTCATTAACTAGTTTCATTTGAGTCATTTGAACTAGTTATGGTTAAGATGAATAAGGTTGATATGAGAGTAATCATATGGCTAACCTCGGTTAACTATTTATGAACCAACATGGTGTACATGTTTAGGTACGGCTACATAAACCTAAATGAGGGTACATTTCATTTGTGTGTAACAAGCTAAGTTCGATCTAACGGTTGAAAGATATTAGTTTGGTTGAATCAGGTTTTTCATCTAACGGCGATTATTGAATGCTTTGTTACCAAGGTAACTTGGATTGCATAACTAGAGTCGATTCTCCTTTAACCTTAGGTTTCTTCTCGAGACCCTGTAGGTTAACGACTTGAAGACTTCATTGGGATTGTGAAGCCAGACCCAACTATTCTCTTGTAGTTGCGTGATATGATCTTGTTATATCTATCGTGTTGAGTACAATTGAAATAATTGACTCGAGATTTTATATCTCCGATAGGCAAGATAAAAGTAGTCACAAACATCTTCGTCTCATCATTTGTGATTCCACAATAACTTGTTTCGCTAGTCGATTAAGTTTATTGTGAGGTGATTGATAATACTAGGTTGTTCTTCGGAATATAAGTCCGGTTTATCAATTGGTTCCTGTTCACCTTGATTTATCAAAAGACGGAACAAAACCTGTAGTTATTTCTGTGGGAGACAGATTTATCTATTCCTATAGACTTTTCTGTGTGAGACAGATTTGTTTATCAAGTCTTCGACTTTGGGTCGTAGAAACTCTTGGTTGTGGGTGAGATCAGCTAAGGGAATCAAGTGCGTAGTATCTTGATGGGATCAGAGACGTAAGGAGCGCAACTGTACCTTGAATCAGTGTGAGATTGATTAGGGTTCAATTACAGTCCAGTCCGAAGTTAATTTGTAGTAGGCTAGTGTCTGTAGAGGCTTAATGCAGTGTGGTGTTCAAACTGGACTAGGTCCCGGGGGTTTTCTGCATTTACGGTTTCCTCGTTAACAAAATTATGGTGTCTGTGTTATTTCTTTTCCGTATTATATTTTGTTATATAATTGAAATATCACAGGTTGTGCGTTAAGATCAATCAATTAGAATATCCAACCTTTGGTTGTTGATTTACATTTATTGACACTTGAACTTTGGTCTTTGGTACCGTTCAAGTAACTCCTCTTATATTCAATCAGGCTCGCAGATTTCTATTTGCTGATTGCGAATTGAATTAAGAGTTAGAGATATTAAACTCTTTGATATACTTTATTCTAGATTGAGTCTGACTGTCTAGTTGATTCTCTATAAAGTGTATTAGAGTAAGTCCTCTCAGATTGCCAAACGAATTGTTGGGTGTGGTTGTTAGACCCCCGCATTTTCAATTGGTATCAGAGCAGGCAAACACATTTAAGACCTCATAAGTCTGTGTTTGTAGCGATCTGAATATGGATGAGTCTATCTCTAATAATGTACCAGTTCATAAATTACCATATGATTTTCAAAGCTTGGATTCACCTGAGAGAACTATCACATCTAGGTCAGTATCTAAACATTCTCTTAATGTAGAACCTGTTGAAGTCTGGGAAACACGCCTAGAAAAACAGTTGGATGAACTTTCTGATGAAGGTGATTCAGATATTGATATAGATGTTGATGATGAAGTCTCAAAGTATGTTAAGCTAATGAATTCGTTGGGAAAGAAAAAGATGACAACTTCTCATGTCACACCTTTTCTGACTAATCTCTGTCGTACAAACAAGAAATTGAGAAGATGTTATGCAGGTGTTTATGTTTCGAATCGTTCTAACGAATCGACCCTCAAGGATTCTGAGGAAAACCTACGTATGAAGTCACTTGAATGTGATAATCTTTCTCAAAAGTACTTTGTGTTGAAAGAAAGACTTGCAGAAACTAAAGCAAGATATGACTCTCAACAAAAATGTTTTAATGACAGAGAAAGCGCGTATCTCGCTCGAGAAAAATGCCTTGAGGCTGATTTAGCTGCCGCTCTTGATAAAATCAAGATGTTGGAAGATGACTTGAAAAAGTTCAATAATAGTTCAAGCAAATTAACCACTATGCTAGGAGCAAGTAAAAATCATCGTGATACACGAGGATTGGGCTATAAGGGAATAGATGCTCCAAGTACTAACAAAGAGGTAAAATTTGTCAAGGCTAGTGATTCTTCTCAACAAAAGGTTTCCGCTGATGGCAAAAGTGAAATACCTTCACCGGCAGTTAAGGTTCAAAAGAACAAAGTATACCAACCTCCAAAGTCATTACACACGGATCGAGGTAAGAACATTCCCTATATTTGCCACTATTAAAGGTCACCTGGAAAGGAGATGTCGTTTCCTTATAAGGAATGAGAAACTTCATGATGTTCTTGTTTGGGCATCACAAGAAGTTGTGAAACCAAGATCATATGTTAAGACTAATCCCCTTAACGTTACAGGTTGTAACTGTCCAGCCTTTAGGCAAAGGAATCAATGCTGTGATAAACCTTGATTTGCCTATAAACGTCATACGAATCCTTTTCACAATCGTAATGGTTATCAAAAGGATAACTTCGTAAAGGCAAAGACAAGATCCGATGCTCCCAGTTGGAGAAAAACTAACTTGCAAAAGAATAGTCAATCCGATTCTCTTCCGAGAACTCTAGAAGAGAGTAATGGGAAGAAGGTTCTGATTGTTCCTAAACACACTCAGAAGTGGATACTAAAGAAAGTCAATGATGTTTTGAGTGTGAAAAGGAATGATCTCCCAGAAAATTCCATGACTATGGAGAAGGCAGTATCCATGATGTTGGAACTTAAAAGGTTTTTTGGAAAGATGGATTTGGATGTGAAAGGTTCTAAAAGTGATCTCTTTCATGATAATACAAAAGTCACTTGTGGTGAGCAATACATTTCTCACCTAAATACAACTTGAGTGTGTTGTTAGTGCATCCTCACCAAGGAATGCCCTGCTATGTATACAGTGAGGAAAGCATGAGAATTGAGGAACACATATTATGTTCGGTAAGGCTGTAGAATTCGATTGGATTCTTCTAAAAAGGTATGTCTATAAACTTGAGCAATATTTGTGTTTTTATTTTCTTAGAGTACTTATAATTATCCATGTACCTTGCTTATCGTACATTTCTACCTAACTTGATATGTGTTTAAGGTTCTTAAATGTTTAAGTTTGAAAATAGTAGTTCGGGATGTTTGGACTTCATGGTACACATACCAAGTATGCATACCATCATTTAAAATAAAAATCCAGGGATTTTAGTATGCATACCCGTTTGCATACTGCTCCAGGTCACGAAAATTCGTTTGCAAACCCGTATGCATACTTGACCGTAGACGTCGATATTCGGTAAATTTGTTTTGGCCGTAACTTCTTCGTACGAACTCGGAATTACCTCATTCTTTTTGGATTCTCTTACTTTTTGAATTCCCTTCAAAATAGAGATGAGAATTATTGAATTTGGATGAGTTAAGATTGGTATTTGTCCTGTCTCTTGTTTTTGAGTGTTTTGCTCCGTTTCATCGCACTTGTTCCGCTTCCCTTGGACTTGGGCACTTGGATTCTTGGAGTACTACTCATAGAAGATCATTTGTAGCTTTTACAAGAATGTTGTTGGTGAATCACAAAGAAGGAAGTTCAAGAATGGGTAGTAGTACGCATTGCTATGGGATTCTTGAATGTTCACAATCATCTTATGTGAACTATGGTGCATGGTCGTTAATGACTTTGTATGTTCTTCTTTGTTAATAAAATATTTTTATACGCCTTTGGTAGCTATTCTTTGTGTAAATCCGTACGAAAAAGATTGATTCTACCTTCTAAGGACAAATATTGTTTTTGGAGTATTAATCTTTATAGTTTTATATATTGCAAATTGTTATGGGATATGTTGGTTACGTCCGTGAACCTTGACTGTCCCATACTTGTTCAAAAGTTATCTCTATTATATGTCAGTATGAAATTATTGATAAAAGATAGAATGAACTTTTGACAAACAAAAGTTAAGCCTTTTATGTCATTATGCAAATATTGATGAAGAAAGGATGAGCTTTTGTTTACAAAGATTAAGTCTATTATATGTCATTGTGCAAATAGTGATGAAAGATAGAATGAATCTTTGTTTATTCCGCAGTATTGATCTTCCCTGATCCATATTTTTATGTGTATACTGTGCGGCTCCGTAAGTTTTCTTATGTTGAGCATTTTCCAATTAGATTAATCATGGGTTCTCTTGTGGTTAATTTAGTTGAGTATTCCGGTTGAATTAATCATGGGTTCACTTGTGGTTAATTCAATTGAGTACTTTGGATACAAATTCATATTCTTATGTGATTTGTTGTTGTCCAAAGAAATCCTTCTTTTCTTGTGAAGGTAAGGTCGCTCTTGTTGTTCTTTCGGGAATGACATTTTATGGGGGAGAGTTCTTTTGAACTTGTGCTTAATTTCCATATCTTTGTGGGGAGTGCGGTTGTGGAATATTATAGGGGTTATCTTGTATCTTTATAGACTCCTTGATGAATGCATTTAGCTTCGGCTATATGATTGCATCTAAATTTGTTGGTATGTTAATACACCTTTGGTCATGAAGTATCTCCGTGGAAATTTCATTAGGATCCCACTAATTTTCGTACCTTTGCCATTTTTTTTTTACAAAAAGGGGGAGAATTAATGTGTAGTACACATTACAAATACATATGGTTTACGGATCATTATGTAAGGGGGGGTGGTTTTCATGTTGAGATGAAGTATTGACTAAGGGGGAGTGATACATATCACCATAGTGTTATTGTCAAAGTTGTGATACAATTGAACTTTGATCCTGTGTAATAATACTATGTCACTGTATAACAATGATTGAGAGCATTTGTTTTCTCATTTTTATAGCTACGGATCTTCAACTAACGATGGTGCTAAACTTGCAACCTTTAGAATCATTGGAGTACTTGGAAGTGACGAAGATTTTGAGTCATGTTGAAGATGCCAAGGAGATCAAGCATGTGGATGAGAAGCTATAATTTTTATTTATTTTGTAATCCATATGTATTGATAGTTTTGTCACTAAAATTGACAAAGGGGGAGATTGTTAGAGCATTGCTCGGTCGAACTCGCATGTATTGCTATCTCAAGCATGTTTGTAAATGTTAGTGATCAAAATTATAAGTCTTGATTTCTAGCCTATTTATAGATGTCTCGGACTAGGACATAGATAGTGTAGTTGAGCTTAGATTTCTCGGCGTTCATCATTTGAAGATGAATAACTACTAAGGGGAGCTTGTGGAACTTCATCGACAAAAGGTATGTGGAGACTTAAACTCATCTATCACATGGAAAGTCTATTTCTACTCTATCTCCTATTATTGAGACATAAGTCGTTTTACGATATAGTTTTCTACTATACACATTTGAGATTTCGAGCTGAATATACCTCGCTTACATATTTCTCGAAATATGTGTTAGCAAGCTTTCTCTTTAGCCATGTTCATCTTTACTCGTGACGAAAGTCATGTTGACATTTCAATAACTTGAAAATTGCTTTGATGCTAATAGTGTGTGAAAACGGCTATTGTCAATATAGAAGAATGTTTCAATGATTGGAATGTAGAGTTGATAATGTAACCATCTTTGGATATAAGCATATATAGTGTGTTCGCACATTAGTATATAAATCCATAAACCGGGAGCCAAGTGTATGCATATGTGTGTATACGAAATTGGTGAAGGAGAAAAGATAAGTATGCGTACCCGTACGCATACTGGCGGAAGTTTTCGAACCGAAAATATCTGATGGGTTTGGGAATTACAAACTCATAAACTAGTCGCCTTAAGTATGCGTACCCGTACGCATACTAGCGGAAGTTTTCAAACCGAGAATTTCTGCTGAGTTTGGAAACTTAACAAACTCAATATCCGGTCGCTTAAGTACGCATACCCGTACGCATACTTAAGCTGGTTATTTTATCAAATCGGTCTGTTCATGAACTTACACATTTAAATCTTAAGGAATGCAATCTTTACAAACCGTGGCTATAATGTTCATGATTGATTCAAGTGAATCAAACCAATTTTGCTTCAATTGTGTTCTTGTATAATTCATGAGAATATAGTAATTGAACAACTCATTAACTAGTTTCATTTGAGTCATTTGAACTAGTTATGGTTAAGATGAATAAGGTTGATATGAGAGTAATCATATGGCTAACATCGGTTAACTATTTATGAACCAACATGGTGTACACGTTTAGGTACGGCTACATAAACCTAAATGAGGGTACATTTCATTTGTGTGTAACAAGCTAAGTTCGATCTAACGGTTGAAAAATATTAGCTTGGTTGAATCAGGTTTTTCATCTAACGGTGATTATTGAATGCTTTGTTACCAAGGTAACTTGGATTGCAAACCCTGATTTGAAAACTATATAAGGGAGAACTCTAGCAACTGGAAAACCTAATCCCCGCACCTCCTGTGTGTTACTAGTTGCATAACTAGAGTTGATTCTCCTTTAACCTTAGGTTTCTTCTCGAGACCTTGTAGGTTAACGACTTGAAGACTTCATTGGGATTGTGAAGCCAGACACAACTATTCTCTTATAGTTGCGTGATCTGATCTCTCTATTTCTATCGTGTTGAGTACAATTGAAATAATTGACTCGAGATTTTATATCTCCGATAGGAAAGATAAAAGTAGTCACAAACATCTTCGTCTCATCGTTTGTGATTCCACAATAACTTGTTTCGCTAGTCAATTAAGTTTATTGTGAGGTGATTGATAATACTAGGCTGTTCTTCGGGAATATAAGTCCGGTTTATCAATTGGTTCCTGTTCACCTTGATTTATCAAAAGACGGAACAAAACCTGTAGTTATTTCTGTGGGAGACATATTTATCTATTCCTATAGACTTTTCTGTGTGAGATAGATTTGTTTATCAAGTCTTCGACTTTGGGTCGTATAAACTCTTGGTTGTGGGTGAGATCAGCTAAGGGAATCAAGTGCGTAGTATCCTGCTGGGATCAGAGACGTAAGGAGCGCAACTATACCTTGAATCAGTGTGAGATTGATTAGGGTTCAACTACAGTCCATTCCGAAGTTAATTTGTAGTAGGCTAGTATCTGTAGCGTCTTAATACAATATGGTGTTCAAACTGGACTAGGTCTCGGGGGTTTTCTGCATTTGCGGTTTCCTCGTTAACAAAATTATGGTGTCAGTGTTATTTCTTTTCCGCATTATATTTTGTTATATAATTGAAATATCACAGGTTGTGCGTTAAGATCAATCAATTAGAATATCCAACCTTTGGTTGTTTATTTATATTGATTGACACTTGAACATTGGTCTTTGGTACCGTTCAAGTAACTCCTCTTATATTCAATCAGGCTCGCATATTTCTATTTGTTGATTACGGATTGAATTAAAAGTTAGAGATATTAAACTCTTTGATATACTTTATTCTAGATTGAGTCTGACTGTCTAGTTGATTCTCTAGAAAGTGTATTGGAGTAAGTCCTCTAAGATTGCCAAACGAATTATAGGGTGTGGTTGTTAGACCCCCGCATTTTCAGCACGCCTTGAAAGATACGTTAGGAATGAAACAGTTCCAGTCAATATTACTAACCTCGAGTGGAAGGATGATGTCGTCGTTGTTGAAAAGACGAGGGTACCCAAATATACCTCAATATAAAACTTTTCCACCTATAAGTCCTTTCTCCGAAAGTGATTGTCTATGGACTGAGTCGAGACAATACAACGAATCGGTTCACACTTCGTGTGATCGTCTATGGATACGAGATCGAGACAATACGACAACAAGATAACTTGCGTGATTGACTATGGATACAAGATCGAGACAATACAACAACGAAGTATGATTATTTGATAATAGGTTCGGACTTAACCAAACACTATAGGATTGCTATCAAGTAATTAGGAATTAACGTTTGTGTATTTTACTTATAATTATAATAAAAACAATTATAGTTGCGGAACTATAAAAGTAAAAGACACAGCAAGATTTTGTTAACGAGGAAACCGCAAATGCAAAAAAAACCCGGGACCTTTCCAGAATTGAATACTCTCAGAATTAAGCCGTTATACAAAATCTAAACCAACTTCTTATAGTTGAGACCAAGCAACTAAACCTATAGTTCACCTAGTTCCCTCAGTATCCCTGCGCCTCCAACTTTCAATAAGTCATGCACTTGGAACAATTCCTTTGGTTCATATTCCAAACAGTAAAGGAACAACAAATCTGTTCGGTAACAACTCTTTTAAAACAACGTGATATGAGTTTGACAAAAGGCTCTTCCGTTTATCCCAATAAACTCCTTTGTCAGGTTCTTAGATCAATCTATTCAACAACTACAAAAGTAATTGTATAGACTATCCAATCAATAATAGGATCAGATCAAGATACTAAATACTGATGCCGATCTACTCAACTAATCAATCCAATTTATAAAAAGATAAACCGATTATAGTTGGATCCCCAGCTGATCAAGTTTTGTGTACACCAAAGATTATGAACTCAAATAAGAAATCTTCTTTGTCTTCAAATCTTCTTAGATCATCAATAAACACCTGCACACAAACAACTTGAATCTCTTGTGATCAATCAAACACAGAACAGAGTCTGTTAACGATGGATTATCACAAGACGTCTTTAGATATACAAACAATCTAAAGATCCCCGTGGACACTTCGATCTAGTTTGAGTGAATCTTATATCAGAAGAGAAGATTCTCAAGCATAAAGAAACTAGGTGTAATCAAAGTTCAACAACCGTTAGTCAATCAAATCAATCGAAAACTAATAATAAACTGCAATTATCTAGTTTCCCACCAACGGTACTCGTAGAGCTTCTCAATCCCAAAGAAGTCTTTAAAACGAGCGGTCGTAAGAGATTTCACCTAATTAGGGTACTTTCCTCTCCGAATAGACGGCTCCACCAGTAACAACACAACTAGGTAGTTTTGCTGGCTCTGAGGATTAGTTTGCTCAAAAATGCAAACTTCAATATTTATAGACCAAGGAAGTTTGGACACCAAGGAATTTCCAAAACCGTATATTCTCAAAGATATGCAATAAAGCCAAAATTGGTTTTCAAAATTCCTGTAAATGCTTTGTCCAAATATTGACCGAAATCTCAGTAGAAAATCCCCAATTAGTTAATGCGCATTACCAATTTTTATTTTCTAAAGATATGCATTTAATTGCTGGAAATTAAAAGCATATAAAACTAAAAACCTTAATTAAAAGATTCTCAATTTATTTCGATCTGGGATTCTCCTTTAGTTATTAAGGAATATCTTTGAACAATAATAGATAAGAATTACTGCACATGTTCAAAGTATGTCGACATCTTTACTTTGTAAATCGTTTTTCATATTTACAATCTTGGAACCGATTTGCCACACTTCCAAACGAGTTTAGAATTGGTTCATCTGATTTACAAGAACTATGTGATTGATCAAAAACATTCAATCACCATTCATGGGTTTAACGGTTCTACCTCCAAGTGGCTACTAGGATCGGTCATACTAGTTTCCATAAAATGGCTAACTAAGTACCAGGATCGGTTACCACTATTTATGGTACTTTCTTGTGATCGGTTGCACAAGTTATAGGATCGGTTACACCAATTACTAAAACTTGTTAACCTACTACAAGGATCGATTACACATCTTGTGATTAGTCCCACCAAGTTATAGGATCGGTTACCCAATGAATAGGAATGGTCACACCAATTACAAAGATCGATAATACAATCTCAGGTGATTACTTAAGATTGGTTTCACTAATAAAAGTCATACCGATACATAAGTCAGGCATTGTGAATAGTTTTACCAAGATACATAAACAAGTTATGAGCGGTTATACTAAACACACAAATTGGTAATCAAAAGATTTGCAGTGAATAACAATACCAATAAGCCTAGCGATTTCCCTTTCGATTCACAAAACAATTTAATGAATTGTACTTCCTTTAAACGAATGTAAAAAATTGTTTCCTAAGACGAAATCTTCACCCATACCCATACATAATCACAATAACATTCATACGATTATGTCGATGTCTTATATATGAAGTTCAACAGATAGGCGTTATACTTCGTATTATAATTCCTTAATACTACGTCTAACTAGAGTATAATCATTCACAACTTCACAGTTATGTTTTCAATATAGCACGACTTGAAAGATACGTTAGGAATGAAAAAGTTCAAGTCCAAATATTACTAACCTCAAGAGGAAGGATGATGTCGTTTTTGTAGCTCTTTACTTCTTCACATTCTTCAAGTCTTCGAGTAATACTTGTAAGTCTCATATCCTAATAACTTTCTAGCTAACCTATACGAAGTTGACTCTAGTAAATAATCAAGCGACTCTTTAAATGAGTTTTTGTTCACTAAATATGACAACCAAACTTGACATACCAACGCTAAGTGGGTTCAACCGAGCTATGCTCTAACAATCTCCCCCTTTGTCAATTTTAGTGACAAAACTCTTACATCATATGGATAAACAAATTACAAGAATTCATTATACATACGCTTGATTCCAAGTTTCAACAGCACAATAACCTGTATACATTCAATTCACAAATTCCGCTGTTGACATTATAATAACAAATCTAATACTCCCCCTAAAGGTAAGATAGGTAGATTTTCAATCCGCACGTCTTTGTTATTCCCTTTGTAGTTAAGATAACCACAAGTATCAATATGATATGTTACCCCCCCCCCCCCCCCCCTTAGTCTATGCTTTACTCTTTCGTTAGATATAACGTTTAAGCACCATTCTCCTTTCCTTAGTGATACCAAATCACTTGTTTACTCCATATATTTCTCCCCCTTTTTGTCACAAAATGACAAAGGTACGAGCAAATAAAGGACAAACCGAAAGGATCTTACAAATCTTAAAAGACTTGCAACCTATAAGAGTTAAGCACGAGGGTACCACACACCATTTTAGATGACCAATATCAAAACCGAAACTAAAAAGTAATTTTGTTTTGATATGTTACCAAGGAAACAATTGCCCGAAGCAATTTTCCCTAATAGTTTAGCAAATCATAAATTGACTAAGCACCTTAGTTCTTTTGCTAAACCGATTGTACAAATACAATCGCTTGTTTGATAAGACCAAAATAAAGATCAGAATTAACTCTATTTTTCTCATCAGGTTCTAATTATTCGAACAATAACTTAGACCTTTCACTTTAAACAAGACAAGTACTAGGTTAGTTAACTAGTATTTCTTGTTAAGGCATTCGATTAGACTTAAATAACCGAATCCTCCACTTTGATAAGTCTAACTAAGATCAGAATTAACTTAGTTTCTCTTATCCGGAATCGAACTGGACTAGACAATTGATCCCGAAAACCTTTTTGTTAAGCCATAAACAATTCATACAAACCAAATAAATCAATTTGCATAATTATTTATCTCAACCGGAAGCAATTGAAACAAACATAGACATTAAAGCACCGCAATTGCACCGAAATTTCGTTAAGCCTAAACAATTGATACCAAACAATAAAGTAAGATAACAATAGTTTTTCTTAACCGGAAACAATTGAATCACACACACATCCATACACACATAATGGAATAAACATCAATTGTACCGAAATTTTGTTAAGCAAAAGCAAAATATATGCAATAAAATCAGGCTTTTCTTAAGCAGAAAAACGATTAACTAACAAATTCGTTACCTCAAGTTCCGCATCCTCTTCTTTTATTTGCATCTTTCCAGGGAGGAATATCACTGTGTTGTCATCCTCTTTCAAGACCAAAGAACAACAACAAAAACCAACCTTTACCAGAGAAAGGTTGAAAATCGGTTTTAACTAATGCGATGCAAAAGTTGAAACCCGAAACACATATGCTTTTATGCTAAACCAAAAACGATTCAACATATTGTGACCTTTTCACACATGAGTTTCAATCGGAACCCCTTATGATCCTTTGATAAATCCTACCATCATGGGCTAGAACTTAATCCCGCTAAATCAAAAAGTCACCCAAACCATAAGGGTTCGCACAATATGAGATCGAATATTAAGGTTATGAAAACTGAAATCAAACATCCCATAAACACATAGCAATAAAATAAAGCATTCAAGCACAGGCTATGTAATCGAAAAACCATCACAAGAAAAATTATAAAATAATAATTTTATTCATAAATAATAGATAGTTTTATTCAAAATAGACCTTAAACAATAATTTAAAGAAATCAAAACTGATGTATATTTTCCTTGATTAATCCTTCATCTCAATGCTAGAGGAAGGTAGATTATTACTTTCAGTCTTCAGCTTGTGAAATTCTTCAAGTAGATAACCTTGTTGTTTGACCATAATTTCTTGCAGTTGAGGAATTTTCGTAAAGGATTCTGCAAGAACATGTAATTCTGTCTTTGATTGAACACAGAAGTGTGTCAATACTTCAATACAATGATCTTTCTTCAGCATATTCTCTCTTTTCTTCTTGCTAAGCCAATCTCTCTTTTTGATTTTGCTTTTTGATTTCTCTATATCAAGAGAAGATGCAGACTTATTCTTAAAGTGATCTTTCTGATCTAGCATTTTATCAAGAGAAGACATTGGATCCAGACTCATAGTTTGGACAAGGAATGACCAAAGAAAGAGAAGGATATTTTTATAATTTTCATACTTTCGAAAATATAATATTCCTATAAATACGAATATCTCAAATATTTTCAATTACTAGATTTTATTCCCATAATCTACACATACGTGCCTTGGTCTTTCTTCTTCCTCACACAATATTTGGCACACGTGGTGAGGAAAGAATTCTAATACCGATCAGGTGGTATTAGTATGAGATTTTCTTTCATTATGGAATTTTGAACAACCAAAGTGTCCTTGATCTAGTATCGTATGAGAAAGTCTTTTTTTGTTACCTCGAACTAACGAAGTATCTTGAGATTAACTGGGGTTGCATATGAAATTTTTAGCAATTCTGTTTTTGAGACAGTTTTTGCATCTTGTCTTATTTTTCCCTTTACATTAGATGATTTAGTAACATCGGAAGACATGTCCATTCTTAAAATGGTTAAATCACTAATGGAGGAGGAAGGAATAAGATTGACAACTAATGTAATATTAGTTGTTTCCTCTTCTTCAGAATCATATGAATCAGAGGTCTCATCTAGAGTTACAGCCAGAGCCTTGCTTCAAGTGTATTTCTTAAGATTAGGACAATCTTTATCTATATGACCAAACCCTTTACACTTAAAGCACTGAGGCTGATATTCATCATATTCTTCCTGATCCTTTTTGACAGGAACTCGATCATGTGGATGAGAAGATCGATGAGTATCTTTTATGAATCTCTTATTTCTTTTCTTTAAGAGATCTCAAAACTGTCTAGTAATCAATGATAATGATTGTTCAATTTCATCATCAGAATTTTCTGTAATCTGTTCATCTGAATCATCCATCTGTCTATTTTTCTCCATTGGAGCTTTCAGAAATTTTGCAGCTTTAAAAGCAATTCCTTTAGTTTGAATAGACTGTGATTCATGATCAAAGATCTTTAACTTTCCAACGAGTGTGCTTCGTGAGAGTGTTGAAAGATCATTTGCCTTTATGATTGCATGCTTCTTAGATTCATATCTACCTCCAAGTGGCTACTAGGATCGGTCACACTAGTTTCCATAAAATGGTTAACTAAGTACCAGGATCGGTTACCACTATTTATGGTACTTTCTTGTGATCGGTTGCACAAGTTATAGGATCGGTTATACCAACTACTAAAACTTTTTAACCTACTACAAGGATCGATTACACATCTTGTGATTAGTCCCACCAAGTTCTAGGATCGGTTACCCATTGACTAGGAATGGTCACACCAATTACAAATATCGATCATACCATCTCAGGTGATTACTTAAGATTGGTTTCACTAATAAAAGTCATACCGATACATAAGTCAGGCATTGTGAATAGTTTTACCAAGATACATAAACAAGTTATGAGTGTTTATACTAAACACACATATTGGTAATCCAAAGATTTGCAGTGAATAACAATACCAATAAGCCTAGCGATTTCCCTTTCGATCCACAAAACAAGTTTATGAATTGTACTTCCTTTAAACGAATGTAAAACATTGTTTCCTAGGACTAAATCGTCACCCATACCCATACATAATAACAATAGCATTCATACGATTATGTCGATGTCTTATATACGAAGTTCAAAAGATAGGTGTTATACTTCGTATTATAATTCCTTAATACTACGTCTAACTAGAGTATAATCATTCATAGCTTCGCAGTTATGTTTTCAATATAACACGACTTGAAAGATACGTTAGGAATGAAACAGTTAAATTCAAAATATTACTAACCTCAAGAGGAAGGATGATGTCGTCATTGTAGCTCTTTACTTCTTCACATTCTTCAAGTTTTCGAGTAATACTTGTAAATCTCATATCCTAATAACTTTCTAGCTAACCTATACGAAGTTGACTCTAGTAAATAATCAAGCGACTCTTTAAATGAGTTTTGGTTCACTAAAATATGACAACCAAACTTGACATACCAACGCTTGGTGGGTTTAACCGAGCTATGCTCTAACACTTGTAGTTCGTTACTTCATCACATTCTTCAGGTCTTCAGAGTAATACTTGTATGTCTCAACATTCCTAGACTTTCTAGTCTAACCTAAACGAAGTTTACTCTAGTATATAATGAGGCGACTTTAAATGAGTTTTGACACACTAAAATATGACAACCAAACTTGACATACCAACGCTTGGTGAGTTCAACCTAGCTATGCTCTAACAAAGCATAATATGCAAACGAATGGATTCCCACATTAAAATGTAAAAGATAATATTGAGAGCCAAAGCCCCTATAAGAAGAATATGATTGCCTCATATGAGCAAGTAGACATAAAAACAGATATAACATTTGGAGAATCCAAACAATGCATATAACACAACATACCCACTCAATTACACATAAATAGAATCATATGAAGTAAAGACACATCATGCTCGCAAACAGAAAGAGACTTAATGATTACAAGAAGGTTACAAAGTTCCCACCTATTATTGAAGGCAAACCTCTCCAATTCAAGATTTCCAATCTACAGTTTCCTATCCACGAACATCATCATCATCATCTTGAACGTGTAATTACCATCTGAATCAACATGGAAATAATAAATAAATAAATGGTCTTTCAAAATCCCAGTCGATATCCCTTGCTTTATTTCAATCTTCGTTCTAGAACTCCCCTATCTCTTTCTTATTAAGTTTTCATTGGTCAACAAAGCGAGAGGAAAAATGTCCATAAACTAGCTGGAAAGATCGCCGGAAAAGCATCGGTCAACTAACGGTCAAACTGATAGTCAAAAGTCCACTAATGGTTAACATCCAGTCAATGGGTCAAGGTCAATAAGAATCAATTGGTCAAACATAGTCAACTCAGTCAATTAGACTGATTCAGGTCAAAGAGATAACTCAGTCAGATTACTGAGTCAGAAATGCTAAATCAGTCAGACATCTGACTGAGCAAAAGAACATTGGCCTGAGCCATTGCATAGGCAATAGGCAATATTGCACCAGAATGGTGCAACCCAAACAGGCTTAAAACAAAATAATGCATTACTATCATGCCTGAGGTGCAATTCTAGTTCAATCTGCAACAATCAACACCTTTAACATCTTTCAATCACCAATATTGAAACTTCACTAACATTAGCTGCCATTACCAGTTTCATTCATTCTTCACTTCACTAAAGACTAGTCACCAAATTTGCAAAATATTTATCTTTATTTCAACCCCTGCACACCTATCTGGATAAACCTAGAAATATCTAGGCATTTCTTTAAACTATAAATATCTAGAGTACGGTCAAGTATCTAGATGATACTTAGAAATATCTAGCTAGTAGGCTCTCTAGAAGGTCCTACACAGTCGGTTCTTTTAAGTCTCTAGATAGTTCTCTAGATCACTATAAATAGAGGGTGTTATCCTCATTTGTAAACATCGATCAAACAGAGAGTGAGTGATCGAGTGGAGTAAGTTGAGATTAAAATCAGTAAGTGGAGTGGTAGGATAAGGGTGAGCGAAAAGTGAGGCTGTGTTGTAAAGTTAGAGTTAGTAATCCTAGTCTGTAAACATTTTACTTGTGACTAATAAAATTAAAGTTTTCATAAGTAAAATTAGTGCCCACTAAACTTCTCAAACTCAACATTATCCTAAAATTATCAACATCCAACAAATCATTTCACCAACACCTTTCTCTTGTTAAGTTTACTATAAATCAATATAACTCTCTGAAGCTAATACCAATACTAATTCTAAAAATCAATTTCTGATTCATCCCTAACATGTATAAATCTATGCAGATCAACATAAAATCTGAACTACCATATACACAGTTCCATTCCATATCAACTTCAAGTCATAATTCCATAAATCATAACACAAACTCAACAATGAATAATTCCACTGAATTAACTAAGAAAACAATTACCTTTGATTTAACTTGCTCAAACAACTGAATTCAATTCTTCTTTATCACCTAATTCAACTAACCATATCAACAATCCTCATCACCAACATCGGTTCACTGAAAACACTTCCCATCATATTCTTAATAGTAGAACCAAACCCTAGTCTTGTTAACCTTCTAATCATCGATTCTAAGCAATTCTTCAAACTCATATCCTAATTCATGCCAAACCCACCTCTAATCATTCTTCTAGACTTTCAATTCCATCTTCAGAATCTTTTCAGAATTATTATAAACCTTAATTCTTCTAATTCTTCCTCCATAACAACTCTGTAACCCCAAACTAAAAATTACCCTTTTATTCTTCAGCCACAACAACTCAAAATCATCATCAGTTATACCCAATCCTAAATCAGAAACCATAACTCTACTTATCTCTGATTAACCCTTTCTGTTGAATTCTAAATCAACTACTCGAAACACCACCACCAAAAACAATCGTTCCATGACCTTTCCTCTCATATCTCTCCCTCAAAATCCTAGTCTAAACACTCAATTTCATTAGACGCAGAGAAACAGAGAAGGAGAAGAAAAAGAAGAAGATAAGAAGAAAAGACTTCTTCGAATTGGTTTTGATGATAAAACCGATAGGATTACTGAGGCACCCACATTGAAGAGTATGGGCAGATGCTAGGTGCCTATATAAGATATCTTGGTTGACTTAATAGCATAAGGCTGAAAGACCATTTTACCCTTCTCACAACTTGGATGATTTCTTCTTCGACTGGTATCCGAATAACGCGATCAAGTAGTCCATTGCGCATACTTTTCGAGATCTACTCAATGGTACAAGTTTCATCTCTAGATTAATGTTGAATTAATTTATACCAATTAAAACTCCTCTTGAATAAAATTAGGTTATTATCGGTTAAATCCTCTCTTGACCGGTCAAGTAGCGTTGACGAGCTTGTGAATCCTTACAATTACTGGTCACGTAGGTTCTGTAGAGCGTAAAATGTCCCCGACAGACTTATCAACCAAAAAAACCATGGTTTCAGCATATCTTTACGAGATGTAACTAGCCATGATGCGATCATCCCTACCATACATCCTCGACGGACTTCTGGTCATGTAGGCTCTGTAGATGCATACAAACGTCCCTGGCAGACTTATGACATCTGACGTCCCAAATAATAAACCTGCTTACCTAGTAGGATTACAACCTAATTGAAGCATAAAACTTAGATTCTCGATTTTAAGATTCATCGTTATAAAAATAAACCCTAAAACCAGTCTCAATAGACTATACAATTATCCCAATTCTTTGATTATTCACCAAAACACCTACATAATATCAAATTCTAAATACATGGTCAACCCAATACACCTCTCAATCCTAACCCTAATTTCTAAATTCGTATGTTACTTATTATTCTTCTTTATCCTGGATTCATAACAACCTCAAATCAATCATTCACATCTCATATTTCCTTTGATTCCTCTATTTCCATTACACAAACCCTAATTTTATAACTTTCAACTCAGATACCCTAAAATTCATAATGGTTATTCTTCAAAATTCACAGAAACAACAATACCATCTTCACTAATACCTTCATGATCTATTTACTTCTTTAGATTTCTACTTAATCGACATGGACGATTTCTCAGTTCATGTAGAGAAGAGAAGAAGATAATTTACTGAACAGAGAAAGAATTCGTGTAGAGAATGAATTTTCTTCGTGCTGATTTTGGTGTAACCCAAATGAAAGTTACTTAGGCACCCATATTATAGGATATTGGCAGACACTCGGTGCTCATAGTAAATATATTGGTTGCCATAATAATATGTGGATGTAAAATGATTATTTTACCCTTCCTATACAAATCAGATGATTTCTTCTTCGTTCGGTGTCCGAATGACACATTCAAGTAGTCCATTTCGCGTAACTTTTCGAGGCCTATCCAATATACTAGTTTCGTCTTAATATTATTGTTAGATTAATCGTATTTCACTAATCAAGTCATTAGCGGTTAAATCGTCTCTTGATCGGTCAAATAGCGTTGACGAACTTATGGGGTCCTTATATGACCCTGAGCAGAGACATCTATATCTCTCACGACTCGTCCCTACTTGAGACCAAAGACTGACTCCTAGTACATCATCACAAGATACACTGGTCACGTCTATTCTAGGCCCCGACTTACTGAGGCTTCCTGAATTATCCCTAGTACATCCCCGCGAGATACACTGATATTCTGCCTCTGTGCCCTTTTGACAGATTTCTAGTACATACCCGCGAGATATACTGATCATGTTGGCCCGACTGTACAAACACAATCCTAATTGAATCCTAGTACATCTCTGCAAGATACACTGGTCAAGAACGAATGGGCCAAAGTCTCATATGAACGTTATTGTTAGAGCATAGCTCGGTTGAACCCACCAAGAGTTGGTATGTCAAGTTCGGTTGTCATATTTTAGTGAATCAAAACTCATCTAAGAGTCATTTGATTATGTACTAGAGACAACTTCGTATAGGTTATACTAAAAAGTCTAGGAATATGATACATACAAGTACTACTCAAAGACCTGAAGAACGTGAAAAAGTAACGAGCTACAACGACGACATCATCCTTCCTCGGTTAGTAATATTGAATTGAATTATTTCATTCCTAACGTATCTTTCAAGTCGTGCTATATTGAAAACATAACTGCGAAGCTGTGACTGAATATTTTACTCTAGTAGTGAGACATGATCATATGATCATAGTATTAAGGAATTAGACTACAAAGTATAACGCTTATCTTTTGAACTTCGTAGATATGACATCGACATAATCTTATGAATGCTATTGTGATTATGTGTATGGGTAAAGGTGAAGATTTCATCCTGGGTAACAATGTTTTACATTTGTTTAAAGGAAGTACATTCATGAACTTGTTTTATGAATCGAAAGGAAAATCGCTAGGCTTATTGGTATTGTTAATTATTGCATATCTTTGGATTACCAATATGTGTGAGTTGGTAAAACTGATCATAACTTGTTATGTATCTTGGTATAACTAATCACAATGCCTGACTTATGATTTGGTATGACTATTTTTGATTAATTAGTGTAACCGATCCTAAGTAATCACCTGAGATGGTATGATCGATATTTGTAATTGGCGTGACCGATCACAAAAATAACCGATCCTTGTAATTGGTGTTATCGGTCCTGGTAATTGGTGTAACCGATCCTGGTAATTGGTGTAACCGATCCTAGTGACTAGTGTGACCAATCACAAGCAATACCATGAGAATATGGTAACCGGTCTTGGTAATTGACGTAACCGATCCTGGTAACTGATGTAATCGGTCCTGGTAACTTGTGTGACCGATCACAAGTATTCCATATTAAGGTATATCCGATCCTAGTGATTGGTAGAACCGATTGAACCCATGAATGTGATTTGACATTTGATCAATCACATAGTTGTCTTGGAATACAGATGAACCAATTCTAAACTTGTTTGGAAGTGTGGTATAATTGATTCCAAGATTGTAAATATGAAAGATGATTTACAAAGAAAAGATGTCAACATACTTTGAACACGAACATTAACTCTTATCTTTTATTGTTCAAAGATATTCAGTAATTACTCAAGGAGATCCCGGTCTGAAATAAATTAAGAATCTTTTAATTAAGGTTTATATGATTTAATTACCAGCAATTAAATGCATATCTCTAAAGAATAAAAATTAGTAATGTGCATTTACTAATTGGAGATTTTCTATTGAGAGATTTCGGAAAATATTGGACAAAGCATTTCCAGGAATTATGAAAACCGATTGGGCCTTTATTGCATATCTTGAGAATACTTTCGGTTTTTGAAATTCCCTGGTGTCCAAACATCCTTGGTCTATAAATACCTAAGTTTGCATTTCTAGCAAACTATCCTAAGAGCCAGGCAAACTTCATCTTTTTGTTGTTTCTGGTGGAGCCGTCTATCCGGAGAGAAAAGTACCCTAATTAGGCGAAATCTCTTATGACCGCTCGTTTAAAGACTTTTGTGGGATCAAGAATCTCTACGAGTACCATTGGTGGGAAACTAGATAATTGCAGTTTTTTAGTTTTCGATTTATTTGATTGACTAACGGTTGTTGAACTTTGATTGCACCTAGTTTGTTTATTCTTGAGAATCTTCTCTTCTGATACAAGATTCACTAAAACTATATCGAAGTGTCGACGGGATCTTTAGAACTATTTGTAGATCTAAAGACATCTTATGATAATCCATTGTCAACAGACTCCGTTCTGTGCATGATTGATCACAAGAGATTCAAGTGGTGTTGTGCAGGTTTAATTGAAGATTAAAGAAAATTTGAAGACGAAGAACATTTTTTATTGGTTTCTCGTATCTTTGTGTAGCAAAAACCTTGATCGGCTGGGATCCAACGATAATCGGATTTATTCGATTGATTAGTTGCGTGAGATCGGTAACACCTAATAGTCTCTTGAGATCTATTTTGATTGTTACAAATCCGAGTCTTATTACTTAGGTAATAGAGATTGAATTGATCTAACCAGGAAAAGGAGTTTATTAGTTTAAACGGAAGAGAATTTGTATATGACTTTAGATATCTTTATCTGGAAAGAATCAATAGAGTTGTTACCAAACAGATTTGTTGTTCCTTTACTGTTTGGAACTCGATCCAAAGGAATTGTTCTAGTGCGTGCACTTATCGAATATCGGAAGCGCAGGGATACTGGAGAAACTAAGTGAACTAGGTTTAGTAGCTTCGTCTCAACTATACGAAGTTGGTTTAGATTTTGTATAGCGGCTTAATTCTGAGAGTATTCAATTCTGGACTGAAAAGACGAGGGTACCCAAATATACCTCAATCTAAAACTTCTCCACCTATAAGTCCTTTTCCGAAAGTGATTGTCTACGGACTGAGTCGAGACAATACAACTAATCGGTTCACACTTCGTGTGATCGTTTATGGATACGAGATCGAGACATTACAACAACGAAGTATATTTACATGATAATGGGTTCGGACTTAACCAAACTCTAGGGATTGTCTATCAAGTAAAATAGGAATTAACGTTTGTCCGATTTAATTTAAATTATAATAAACACAATTATAATTGCGGAAAATAAAAGTAAATGACACAGCAAGATTTTGTTAACGAGGAAACCGCAAATGCAGAAAACCCCGGGATTTAGTCTAGAATTGAATACTCTCAGAATTAAGCCGCTATACAAAATCAAACCAACTTCGTATAGTTGAGACCAAGCAACTAAACCTATAGTTCACCTAGTTTCCTCAGTATCCCTGCGCCTCCAACTTGCAGTAAGTCACGCACTTGGAACAATTCCTTTGGTTCGTATTCCAAACAGTAAAGGTACAACAAATCTGTTCAGTAACAACTCTTTTCAAACAAAGTGATATGAGTTTGACAAAGGCTCTTCCGTTTAACCAATAAACTCCTTTGTCGGGTCCTTAGATCAATCTCTTAACAACTACCAAAGTAATTACTTAGACTATGCAATCAATACTATTAATCACAAAGAAGTGTATTGATGCCGATCTACTCAACTAATCAATCCAATCTATCACAAGGATAAACCGATTATAGTTGGATCCCTTTCCAGCCGAAACAAGTATTGTGCACACCAAAGATTATGAACCCAAAAAGTCTTATTGTCTACAAATCTTCTTTGATCTTCAATCAGCACCTGCACACAATCAACTTGAATCTCTTGTGATCAATCACACACAGAACAGAGTCTATTAACGTTGGATTATCACAAGACGTCTTTAGATCTACAAACAGACTAAAGATCCCCGTTGAAACTTCGATCTAGTTTGAGTGAATCTTATATCAGAAGAGAAGATTCTCAAGCATAAACAAACTAGGTGCAATCAAAGTTCAACCACCGTTAGTCAATCAAATCAATTGAAAACTAAAATAAACTGCAATTATCTAGTTTCCCACCAACGATACTAATAGAGCTTCTCAATTCCAAAGAAGTCTTTAAACTGTGAGGCCGTAAGACATTTCGCCTAATTAGGTTACTTTCCTCTCCGACTAGGCGGCTCCACCAGTAACAACACAACTGAGGTAGTTTTGCTGGCTCTGAGGATTATTTTGCTAGGAATGCAAACTTAAGTATTTATAGACAAGGAAGTTTGGACACCAAGGAATTTCCAAAACCGAATATTCTCAAAGATATGCAATAAACACAAAATCGGTTTTCATAACTCCTGAAAATGCACTGTCCAAATATTGACCGAAATCCCAATAGAAAAATCTATAATCAGTAAATGCACATTACTAATTATTATTTTCTAAATATATGCATTTAATTGCTGGAAATTAAATAGCATATAAAAACTTAGAAACCTTAATCAAAAGATTCTCAATTTATTTCGATCCTGGGATTCTCCTTTAGCTATTAAGGAATATCTTTGAACAATTAATCCTAAGAGTTACTGCACATGTTCAAAGTATGTCGACATCCTTACTTTGCAAGTCCTTTTTCATACTTACAATCTTGGAAAGGATTTGCCACACTTCCAAACAACTTTAGAATTGGTTCGTCTGAATTCCAAGAACTATGTGATTGATTATCCTATCAAATTACCAATCATGGGTTTCACGGTTCTACCAAAACAAGTTCGGTTCTACCTCCATGTGAGTACCGTGCATAGTCACGCTAGAAAGGGATCCAACTATAATCTGTTTATCCTTGTAATAGATTGGATTGATTAGTTGAGTAGATCGGCATCAATACACTTCTTTGTGATTAATTGTATTGATTGCATAATCTAACAATTACTTCGGTAGTTGTTAAGAGATTGATCTAAGGACCCGCCAAAGGAGTTTATTGGTTAAACGGAAGAGCCTTTTTCAAACTCATATTACTTTGTTTGAAAAGAGTTGTTACCGAACAGATTTGTTGTTCCTTTACGGTTTGGAATACGAACCAAAGGAATTGTTCCAAGTGCGTGACTTACTGCAAGTTGGAGGCCCAGGGATATTGAGGAAACTAAGTGAAC
Organism: Papaver atlanticum; assembly: GCA_023531105.1. Classification (NCBI taxonomy): domain Eukaryota; kingdom Viridiplantae; phylum Streptophyta; class Magnoliopsida; order Ranunculales; family Papaveraceae; genus Papaver; species Papaver atlanticum. The sequence continues at coordinate 5,495,801 of JAJJMB010006998.1, read as the reverse complement.
TATAGGTTTAGTTGTTTGGTCTCAACTATACGAAGTTGGTTTTATTTTGTATAGCAGCTTAATTCTGAGAGTATTCAATTCTGGACTAGGTCCCGGGGTTTTTCTTCATTTGCGGTTTCCTCGTTAACAAAATCTTGCTGTGTCATTTACTTTTATTTTCCTCAATTATAATTGCGTTTATTATAATTTAAAGTAAACCGCACAAACGTTAATTCCTATTTTACTGTCTATCCCTAGAGTTTGGTTAAGTTTGAACCTATTATCAAGTAAACATGCTTCGTTGTTGTATTTTTTGATCTTGTATCCATAGACGATCACACGAAGTGTAAACCGATTAGTTGTATTGTCTCGAATTAGTCCATAGACAATCACTTTCGGAAAAGGACTTATAGGTGGAAAAGTTTTAGATTGAGGTATATTTGGGTACCCTCGTCTTTTCAATTGGTATCAGAGCAGGCAAACTCGAAAAGATCTAACAATCTGTGTTTGGTGCGATCCAACCTATAAGAAATGAATTCGAGTTCTCATGAATCGACTTCGTTTAACGTACCGCCAAGATTTGACGGATCAAACTATCTATGGTGGAAATCTGCTATGAGATCTTTTCTTCAATCACGAGACTTTAATACATGGCTATTAGTTGTCGATTGTTATGATCGCCCGAAAGTAGCAAATTTGGAAACTGAGTTTATACGCTTAGTAGATTACTCAACTGAAGAAAAGGCTTTTGCTAAGCAGAATTCAGATGGTTTGAATGCTATTGTACATGCTGTAAGTCGTGATCTACAACATCATGTATCAACATGCCTAACTTCGAAAAAAGCTTGGGATAATCTTCAGATCGTATTCGAAGGAAACACTTCAGAGAAAGAAGCTAAACTTCAAACTCTATTATCCGACTGGGAAAACCTTCGGATAGATGACAACGACACTTTTGAAGAGTTTTACCTCAAACTCTCTGAGATTATTAATGCTTCTTTCTCTCTTGGAAAGACTTTTTCTGAAAAAGACATAGTATGAAAAATTCTCAGATCGTTGTCATCAAGATACGATTATAAGAAGCATGCAATCATAGAAGCAAATGATCTTTCAACTTTCTCACGAAGCACACTCATTGGAAAGTTAAAGATCTTTGATCATGAATGACAGTCTATTCAAACTAAGGGAATTGCTTTTAAAGCTGCAAAGATTCCGAAAGCTCCAATGGATAAAAATAGACATTTGGATGATTCAAATGAACAGATTGCAGAATTATCTGATGATGAAATTGAACAGTCATTATCACTGATCACTAGACAGTTTCGAGATCTCTTAAAGAAAAGGAGTAAGAGATTCATTAAAGATACTCATCGATCGTCTCGTCCACATGATCGTGTTCCAGTCAAGAAAGATCAAGAAGAAGACGATGAATATCAGCCACAGTGCTTCAAGTGTAAAGGGTTTGGTCATATTGCTAAAGACTGTCCCAATCTTAAGAAATACACAGGATGCAAGGCACTGGATGTAACTCTTGATGAGACCTCTGATTCATATGATTCTGAGGAAGAGGAAACAGCTAATATTGCATTAGTTGTTAATCTTATTTCTTCCTCCTCCATTAGTGATTTACCCATTTTAAAAATGGACATGTCTTCCGATGTTTGTAAGTCATCTAATGGTAAAGGAAAAAATAAGACAAAATGCAAAAACTGTCTCAAGAACATAATTGCTAAAAGTTGCATATGCAACCTCAGTTAATCTCAAGATGCTTCGTTAACCAGTGGTAACGAAAAGAGATTATTCCATATGATACTAGATCAAGGATACTCTTGTTGTTCTAGATTCCATAGTGAGAGAAAATCTCACACTAATACCACTTAAACGGCATTAGAACATCTCCCTAACTGTGTGCCAATTTTTGTGTAAGGAAGAAGAAAGTTCAAGGCACTTTCGTGTAGATTACGGGAATAAAATCTAGTAATTGAAAATATTTAAGTTATTCGTATTTATGGGAATATTATATTTTCGAAAAAAATATATAAAGATCCTTTTATTCTTTGGTCATTCCTTGTCCGAACTATGGGTCTGGATCCAATATCTTCTCTTGATAAGATGCTAGATCAGAAAGATCTCTTGAAGAATAAATCTGCATCATCTCTGGACGAGAAATCAAGGAGTAAGATCAAAAAGAGAGATTGGCTTAGCAAGAAGGAAAGAGAGAATATGCTGAAGAAAGATCAGTGTATTGAAGCATTGACACACTTCTGTGTTCGATCCAAGAAAGAATTACTGATAAGCACGTAAGTGCTACATTTTATACCCATATTTATATTAGTTAGGACTCGATACTTTGACTAATAACAATATTTTAGTGCTTTTGTAGAAAGTACAAGTAAATCCAATCACCGGAACGATAAATGGTTAAAGGGAGGAAAAATATGTTTGTGACAAAAGTGATCGATAGGGAGAGCCTCAAATGTGGTGGCCTGGTATATCTATATATCAGCATCACTCAAGTTACTCACTGTACCAAACGGAGCCAGAGCTTAATGGACTTCTTCGTGGGATGTTAGGCTACCCATTTATCACCACAACCATTTTACTGCCGGAAAGAAACAAAGAATGGCTTTTCTTTATTATATCATCACGTGAAGGCACTAGGAACTAAAGTTAAGTGGGACGTGGCTAACTGTCCTCCACATAACATTTGTGGAATATGGAATAAATGTTAATCATCATATTTTAAGAAGGTTCAAGGTATGGACGTTCAAGTGGAGGAAAGGCTAGCAGTGGCGATAGATAAGAAGTTTTGGGTCAGTTTGTGTCTAGGAAATGATTAGAAGCTGAAGAAGAGAGTCAAGCTACTGGTGGAAGTGATGTTCATGGCTGTATAGACATTTGGGGTTCGTAATCGGACTGAACTTGGGATTTGCAGGTCAAGAGAAGGCTAAGATTGGTTTGAAATCAGGCACAGAAGCACTTCCTCATGCACCTGAATCAGCCTACAAATTGTCCGTGTAATTGCCTGAGTAGGAATATGAGTTGGTGGTTGCTGTTGGCTGAACTTGTTAGCCGTGGGTTCGATGTTCTCGAACTGGTGGTTATTGGTACAGCGAAGCTAGGGCCTGTGGTTGGATAATTTGATCAGTTCTGAGATGGTCGAGACTCGTATCAACTGCTGGCAGTGGTGAAAGGTAGTGTATATAATCGGTGCAATGGTTCTTGGCAACGATGATATGGCCTAGTACTCTAAATGGGTTTTGAGTTGGAGTTGCTGCTGTGGTCGTAGTTGGCAGTGATAGTGTTAAATGATGATGTTGCCGTTGCATGCATGGCTGCCGTATTGGTGATATGGAAATGTTGATTGTTGCGACATCAGTTCTTATAGATGGAGATCGACTTATACTTCTGAAATTAGAAGCATCAGCTTGTGAAGTTGCGAAAAGGTGCTGGCTGAGTCTTGACTGAATGGTGGATGTACGGTTAATATGCAGACGAGAATGAAGTCTATGTCAAACTGATGCTTCTTATTGGCAAAATGAGTTTCATCCCTCCTAACGAAATCAGCTGCACTAACTCTTCGAGGGTCTGTGAAGTCAAGCTACTGGTGGAGACGAAAACTTCATTGGCAGCGTTGTTGCTGTGAGCTAATGGCTGAATGCAGGGAAGGAAAAGTTAAGGTGCAGACTTTGGATGGATTGAGTGTTTCCGGAGGTGGTCCGAATGGAGGTATGTCTCGGATTTGAACTACAGAAAATGAAGATATATGCTGGACAGTTTTGGTGGGAATTTTAGCTCGAGTGGAGAAGGTTTTGTGGGGCTGTGTTCAAATGAGATAGTGGTATCTGAAGTTGGATTTCTCAACTGAGAAACAACAGCAACAAAGTGAATTTGGGGGTTTCTTCATACAGTCCAAAATTTGGGTTTGATGTTATCATCTCTCGGCAAAGGTGATGGCGGAAATGGTTGTTTAGGCTGATTGTGCTTATCGATGGGTGATTGCATGCAATTGTGATTCCCTCAAATTCGTTACAGCAATAAAGAAGATGAATCGAGAAGTAAAGTAGCTCTCAGTACTCGGTGTGAAATATAGTTGGCTGGGTTAGTGGTCAGATGGTCACACAGAAATTGGAGCTGTGGACGGACAGTAAAGGAATGTGCTCAGCCTCAGATAGTCAGAGGATTGACTTAAGTGTTGTGGTCGGATATTTGGGAGGCCTGGATTTCGAAGTTGTTATGTGAGTGGACTTTGCCTTAGTACTTTGCTAAGTCTTGTTTACATTTCACAGTACCTGTATAAAGACAGACGAGAAGAATGAAAAGGGGAGGCCAGTTTGGAGTTTTTGGGAGGAGGTCGACGGCGGCCAGTTTGGAGGAGGCTACCGCAGCTACAGACAGAAAGAGGAACGAAGGGTTTGCAGTTTTGTTTTCCATTTTCGATTAGAGTGATTTTCCTTCATATGTTTATGGCTTTTGAGAAAGCCATGTCTTGCTAATAGTTTTGTAACTAGGGTTCTTATGGTTAAAGCTACTTGGGGTTTTAGGCTACTTTTAATTGAATTGAATTATGAAGCAATATACCATTATGATTTGAATTGATTATTTTTTTATTATTGTTTATCGATTAATTGAAAAATGAGTTGTTGCATTGCCGGTTTTAGAAACCTATGCGCGTAATTGATGGTCTTACAAATATTTTTGGTCTCATTGTTTGATAGTCCATACTTGGGTTTAATTCTTTGATGGGTTATGCTTAGAATAGTCAAATAATATTTGTGAATTAATATACAGTTTCATATAATTTTCTCGCTGATGCAATTTGATGGTGCATGCTTGGATTTATTCTTTTGATGCTCTATGCTTAGGGTATACCAGTGATATTTGCGACTCTATTCTTATAATAGGTGATGTCAATAGAACGAAAGATAAACAAATATTCATAATTATGTTTCATTTCAGTAATTGAATAGAAATAGTAGTGGATTCCATAAAACTCTGGTTACCGACTCTCACATTCTTGGTTACATCTTTATTTTTTATTATTTCATTTTGTTCGAATTTCTGAAAACTCTCAAAACATTATATTGTTGATTAGTTATTTTTGATATTAGTTAGTAGTAGTATTTTCACACTCCTCGTGGTAACGACCTGTACTTGCCATTGTCTACTAGTTAGACGCTGTGCACTTGCAGTATTTTATTGTAGGTTTCCCAACCTATCAATTACATGTTCTTGCAGAATCCTTCTCTAAAATATCTCAACTGCAATAGCAACAAGGTTATCTACTGGAAGAATTTTATAAGTGGAAGTGCGAAAGTAATAACCTATCCTTCACCGGTGCTGAGATGAAGGAGTAAATACCCAGAATAATAGACTTCAGTTTTTGATTTCTTTCAACAATTGTAAAGTCTATTTTGAATAAAACTATCTTATTATGAAAAAAAAAAAAATTTATAATTTTTCTTGTGATAGTTTTCGGTTACATAGCCTGTGCTTGAATGCTTTATTTTATTGCTATGTATGTTTATGGGATGTTTGATTTCGGTTTTATTACCTTGATATTCGATCTCATAATTGTTGTGAACCCTTATGGTTTGGGTGACTTTTTGATTTAGCGGGATTAAGTTCTAGCCCATGTTGGTAGGCTTTATCAAAGGATCATGAGGGGTTCTTATAGAAACAATATGTGAAAAAGTCACGATATGTTGAATCTTTTGGTTTAGCATAAAAGCATATGTGTTTCGAGGTTTCAACTTTTGCATTGCAATAGTTAAAACCGGTTTTCAACCTTTCTCTGGTAAAGGTTGCTCTTTGTTGTTGTTCTTTTGTTTTGGCAGGAGGATGACAACATCAATGAGGGAGAGTTCTAAGTGAACTTGCGCTTAATGACATATCTTAAGGGGAGAAGAGGATGCGGAATTTGAGGTAACAATCTTGTTAGTTAATTATTTTCCTGTTTAAGAAAAGCATGATTTTATTTCATATCTTTATTGCTTTTGCTTAACAAAATTTTCTGTACAATTGATGTTTATTCCATTATTTGCGTATGGATGTTTGATTGTGATTCAATTGTTTCCGGTAAAGAAAAACTATTATTATCTTTCATTATTGTTTGGTATCAATTGTTTAGGCTTACAAAATTTTGGTGCAATTGCGGTGCTGTAATGTCTATGTTTGTTTCAATTGCTTCCGGTTAAGATAAATGATTATCCAAGTTAATTTTTTTGGTTTGTATGGATTGTTTATGGCTTAACAAAAGTGTTTCGGGGTCATTTGTTTAGTCCGAGTGATTTCCGGATAAGAGAAACTAAGTTTTTCGAATCTTAGTTAGACTTATCAAATGTGGAGGTTTCGGTTATTCAAGTCTAACCGAATGCCTTAACAAGAATTACTAGTTAACTAACCTAGTATTTGTCTTGTTTAAAAGTGAAAGGTCTAAGTTATTGATGAGAATAATTAGAGCCTGATGAGAAAAATAAAGTTAATTCTGATCTTTATTTTGGTCTTATCGAACAAGCGATTGTACTTGTGCAATCGATTTAGCAAAAGAACTAAGGTGATTATTCGATTTTTTAGTTGTTAAACTATTAGGGAAAATTGCTTCGGGCAATTGTTTCCTAGATAACATGTTAAAACCAAATTACTTGTAGTTTCGGTTTTGATATTGGTTATCTAAAATGGTGTGTAAAACCCTCGTGCTTAGCTCTTATAGGTTTGCAAATTCTCTTTGTGAGATTTGTAAGATCCTTTCGGTTTGTCCTTTATTTTTTGGTTTCTTTGTCATTTTGTGACAAAAAGAGGGAGAAATATATGGAGTAAACAAGTGATATTGACTTGTTGTGAGTTGGTATCACTAAGGGAAAGGACATTTGTGCTAAAACGTTTATTCTAACGAAAAGAGTGAAAGCATAGACTAAGGGGGAGTCACATATCATATGATATGTAGTTATGAGGAACTACATGAAAATAACAAAGACGTGCGGATTGAAAATCTACCTATCTTACCTTTAGGTGGAGTATTAGCTTTGTTATTATAATGTCAGCAACGACATTTAAGGATTGAATTTAATGCAGGTTTTGTGATGTTGAACTTGGAATCAAGCGTATGTGTATAATGAATTTTTGTAATTTGTTTATCCATATGATGTAAGAGTTTTGTCACTAAAATTGACAAAGGGGGAGATTGTTAGAGCATAGCTCGGTTGAACCCACCAAGCGTTGGTATGTCAAGTTTGGCTGTCATATTTTAGTGAATCAAAACTCATTTAAAGAGTCGCTTGATTATATACTAGAGTCAACTTCGTATAGGTTAGCTTGAAAATGTTAGGATATGAGACTTACAAGTATTACATGAAGACTTGAAGAATGTGAAGAAGTATGGAGCTACAACGAAAAACATCATCCTTCCTCTTGAGGTTAGTAATATTTGACTTGAACTGTTTCATTCCCTAACGTATCTTTCAAGTCGTGCATATTGAAAACATAACTGCGAAGCTGTGTATGATACTCTAGTTAGACATAATATTAAGGAATACAATACGAGGTTTATTGCTTAACCATTAAACTTTGTATATAAGACATCGACATGATCATATGCTATTGTGATTATGTATGGGTATGAGTGAAGATTTCATCCTAGCAAACAATGTTTTACATTCGTTTAAAGGAAGTAAGTTCATAAACTCGTTTTGTGAATCGAAAGGGAAATCGCTAGGCTTATTGGTATTGTTATTCATTGCAAATCTATTTTGAATTACCAATATGTGTGTTTAATATAGTCGCACATAAACTTGTTTATGTATCTTGTTAAAACTATTCACAAGGCCTGACTTATGTATTGGTATGACTTTTATTAGTGAAACCGATCTTAAGTAATCACTTAAGATGGTATGATCGATGCCTTGTCAATAGCAACTTTTATCTAGCCATGGGGAACCGATCCTAGTAAGAGGTGCAACAAATTTACAAGAGGGGAATCGATCCTTGTAAGAGGTGCAACACGTTTTTAATAGATGGGGGAACCGATCCTATGAACATGTGCAACAAGTTTGTAGTTTTGGGGGAACCGATCCTATGGACATGTGCAACCGAATACAGGTAGTTACCATAAGTTGTGGGGAACCGATCCTAGTACCTAGTCAACCGAATTTTAGTAACTAGTGTGACTATACTCACATGGAGGTAGAACCAAACTTGTTTTGGTAGAACCGTAAAACCCATGATTGGTGATTTGATAGGATAATCAATCACATAGTTCTTGGAATTCAGACGAACCAATTCTAAACTTGTTTGGAAGTGTGGAAAATCGTTTCCAAGATTGTAAGTATGAAAAAGGACTTGCAAAGTAAGGATGTCGACATACTTTGAACATGTGCAGTAACTCTTATCTTTAATTGTTCAAAGATATTCCTTAATAGCTAAAGGAGAATCCTAGGATCGAAATAAATTGAGAATCTTTTAATTAAGGTTTCTTAGTTTTTATATGCTATTTAATTTCCAGCAATTAAATACATATCTTTAGAAAATAATAATTAGTAACGTGCATTTACTGATTATAGATTTTTCTATTGGGATTTCGGTCAATATTTGGACAGTGCATTTCAAGGAGTTATGAAAACCGATTTTGTGTTTATTGCATATCTTTGAGAATATTCGGTTTTGGAAATTCCTTGGTGTCCAAACTTCCTTGTCTATAAATACTTAAGTTTGCATTTCTTGCAAACTAATCCTCAGAGCCAGCAAAACTACCTTAGTTGTGTTGTTACTGGTGGAGCCGCCTATTCGGAGAGGAAAGTAACCTAATTAGGCAAAATCTCTTACGACCGCTCAGTTTAAAGACTTCTTTGGGATTGAGAAGCTCTATTAGTATCGTTGGTGGGAAACTAGATAATTGCAGTTTATTTTAGTTTTCGATTGATTTGATTGACTAACGGTGGTTGAACTTTGATTGCACCTAGTTTGTTTATGCTTGAGAATCTTCTCTTCTGATATAAGATTCACTCAAACTGGATCGAAGTTTCGACGGGGATCTTTAGACTGTTTGTAGATCTAAAGACGTCTTGTGATAATCCAACGTTAACAGACTCCGTTCTGTGTGTGATTGATCACAAGAGATTCAAGTTGATTGTGTGCAGGTGCTGATTGAAGATCAAAGAAGATTTGAAGACAAGAAGACTTTTTGGGTTCATAATCTTTGGTGTGCACAATACTTGTTTTGGCTGGAAAGGGATCCAACTATAATCGGTTTATCCTTGTGATAGATTGGATTGATTAGTTGAGTAGATCGGCATCAATACACTTGTTTGTGATTAATAGTATTGATTGCATAATCTAACAATTACTTCGGTAGTTGTTAAGAGATTGATCTAAGGAACCGACAAAGGAGTTTATTGGTTAAACGGAAGAGCCTTTGTCAAACTCATATCACTTTGTTTGAAAAGAGTTGGTACCAAACAGATTTGTTGTTCCTTTACTGTTTGGAATACGAACCAAAGGAATTGTTCCAAGTGCGTGACTTACTGCAAGTTGGAGGCGCAGGGATACTGAGGAAACTAGGTGAACTATAGGTTTAGTTGCTTGGTCTCAACTATACGAAGTTTGTTTGATTTTGTATAGCGGCTTAATTCTGAGAGTATTCAATTATGGACTAGGTCCCGGGGTTTTTCTGCATTTGCGGTTTCCTCGTTAACAAAATCTTGCTGTGTCATTTACTTTTATTTTCCGAAATTATAATTTAAAGTAAATCGCACAAACGTGAATTCCTATTTTACTTGATAGACAATCCCTAGAGTTTGGTTAAGTCCGAACCTATTATCAAGTAAACATACTTCGTTGTTGTATTGTCTCGATCTCGTATCCATAGACGATCACACAAAGTGTGAACCGATTAGTTGTATTGTCTCGACTCAGTCTATAGACAATCACTTCGGGAAAGGACTTATAGGTGGAAAAGTTTTAGATTGAGGTATATTTGGGTACCCTCGTCTTTTCACATATTACTTGTGTTTTGGAACTGCAGACAAGCATATGTATGTAGCTTGTTATATTAAATACAAATATACATGAGAAAAGGTAGCAGATGCTGAACTTACTTGCTGATTTGAACATAGATCGTCGGAAGGGCAGGTCACATGAACACATTTAATATTAAGCATCCAATACAGGCGCCCATCTCCACAACCAACCTGTCTGTCGGAAATTAATAAATCCAGTAGCCTGACTTTCATTCTTTAATTTCTACATCCTAGGTCTCCATCTACTGAAATTTTTGAAACAACTATAGTCAAACACCATCACTGATATGTTAAAGGCATAAACCGCTAAATATCAACAATGCTCACCTTTACAATAGCAAATATACATTATATATACAGGCATAAACCGTTAAATATTCTTGCTTCTAATAGTAATCTAGTGTCATGTCAGTGCGCGGAAACCACATCGAGGCCTGCATAGTCATCAATTGATCCAGAAAAGGTTACAATTATTCAGAAATTACTTCCATAGAAATATTAAGATATCATAGTCTAAACAATCCTAAAACAAGCATGTGTAATCAGCTGGTACACATACAAACTGCATGTGTAACTCGGAATTACATAGTCTAAACAATCCAGAGAAGGTTACAAGCTCTGTGTAGTTTGAGGTAGTCAATCCACTACAAAAAACAATTCAAAAACAAATAAAGCAATCAAAATTATTGCCAGCACCATTCAATATTTTCCATCATACATTGACCATAAATGAACCAAGAATCATATAGAGACATACCACCGTGTAAGCTTACACCAGCTGACTTGTGTAACTGAGAGTTACACATGCATATAGCATGTGTAATTAGGATATACACATGGGTCTGACTTGTGTAACTGATGCATATGACTAGTGTAACTAGGAGTTACACATGCATATGTCTAATAATGATGGATGGATGGATGGATGGATAAATTCAATCAAATATGAGATTATGATCATATTTGCAAAGTAATTAATCAAATGCACAAAGGCTGAACACGGGCATACCTAACTTCACCAGTGAAAGCACCTCATTTCTTCACCAAGCATGCAACCACTTGAATCTCAGGATACAATGAACTTTTAGCCGAGGTAAGGAACACAAATGGAGGATTGACCACAACCTCTGTACAAAAAACATTCCCAACTACATTTAAATACTTCTAATCCATAGAAATATCAAATGTAATAGCATATTCACAACATTATCAATACATCCACTCACCAACAACATCTATGGATGCAATTTCAGCACAATTAGTATGTCAAACAATCTTCTTCACTTGGTCCTCAGTTCCATTCTTAAATTCCACAATTACTAAATTATGAATTCCACCTCCAACTCCTCATTTCAACATTTCAGCGCCAACTCCAATTCCAAGGTGACCATCCTACAAAATACCACAAAAATAAGCAGTTAACTTTATTGAGTTATTGGCAACCAGAAGAGTAAAAAAAAAAAAAAAGATTTTATGAGATTAAAAAGAACAATACACACAACAATGTATAACCAGTTTTACATACACTTTACTAGTGTAAATAGGAGTTACACATGTATATGACTAGTGTAACTGGGAGTTACAGATGCATCTGCATAGTGTAACTAAGAGTTACATATGCACCTGACTTGTGATTCTCATTCACAATTTCATCTGGTTTTGAAATTATTTCAGCTTCAGATCTGTTCAAACAAATTGAACAACAAAAATTGATGATCAAAAACAGAGAACCAAACAAATCAAACAAAATATATAGTGGATGTGCACAGAAAAGTTACACATGCAATTCCGATGTGTAGACGCAAGTTACACATGCAATTCGGATGTGTAGACGAAAGTTACACATGTTGTGCATAATCATCAAAATGAGAAACTCAATCACATTGAAATATTAATCAAATTCTGAACAAAAGAACAGTAAACTAATATCATAAAGTTTATACAATTTCAATATGATACATTCAAACCACAGAGTTTAAACAATTGAAGTGAACCTTAACAACTCATTATGAAAAGCTAAAACATGAAATATCAAATGTAGTGTTAGCCACAGACCTGCATATCAAAGATGTTATAAATCTGTTTTATGATTTCCATCAACACCATTACTAATCTCTTCGATCGAATTACGAAAATCATTATAAAAACATATTGAAGATCCTAATTAGGTAAAAATCTAAAAGTAGATCAAACTCGATAAGATTTGAGGGGTAATAGAGATTAAGATACTATGATTACTAATCTGAAGTTGGATTTTCAATCAGAATAGAAGATCGAGAGATCGCTCAAATATCAATCATGAACCCTAAAAATTATTGGTGATTTTTTTCCGGTTTTTTTAATCTCAAATCGAAGATAAAAATGAGTTGATTACAAATCCAGACTCTTATTACAAATCAAATCATAAATTTGATTAGAATTAAAGTTTATAGGTTTTTGAAACCGTAAATTGATTTTTCAAAAACAAAATTATCGACTCAATCAAAAGAGAAACGGAGTTTAAGAAGAAAACTTATCTGTTTTGTTAGATTTGTTGATGAAATTGTTGCGATTCAATATTAATTAATTATGGGCCAGATCTGAAGAAAATTTGATATTTTGGGCCTAGTAATAGCATTTTCCTAAAGTATGGAGTTGACAATGAAGGATCCATTTTTTGGGGTTTCTATATGTTGAACCCATATAGTAGTGGGGTTATAGTAGTTTTCACAATTTTAAAATGTTGCTTCATTCTACTGAATTTTAATTTGAAGGGATAATTTTTTCTTACTTTTACCTCAAGTTTACTTAATTATAAGACCGTACTAATATCATTACAATGTATTAAAATCCTATACGGTTAATGAGAAACTCCTTAGGGATGTGAAGATGAGCTTTGTGTTCGAAATTCTTCTTTTTTTTCTATCTTCATCATTCCTCTTGATATCGTACAACAATTTCACCACATGTTTCACCCTTAAGTCTTTATCGACTTACAATCCGAACTAAAGCCATCAATTCTTCAACTTATTTTCTTATTGCAAATAATCGACAGAATAATGTTGCACGATCCCGGTTGTGAAGGTTACCTATGTCATTGCAGAAGGTTTCATGAAACTTTAATAACTCTGACCGACTAAACCATTTTGGCGCGTTCTTCACCCCTCTTCGGATAGTATATTACATAGTTTCTGCAAAGAGACAATTTTTCGTCTAGAGTAAAATTAGGATTAGCCACATTGATGGAGATTGTGGAGTGAGAGTTGAATATATTTGTAAAAGGTTGGTGTAGAAGGTGTGAATGTGAAATGAGGTTGAGTGGGTATATATAGAGGATTTATTAAAATTTATTGAAATTCGCTAGGAAAAACTAGTCATTGGTGATAGAGTGCTTGTCGCTCGATCAACTGAAAACCTCTAAGTGACAACTGAATATTTTTATAAAAATTAACATTAAATAACAAACTACATCCAAATTAACAATTAAATGAAAACCGACAATTGAATATTTCGATAAAGTATAATATTGAATAACAAAATACAAACTAATAATTAAATAAAACTTAAAATCACTCCCGCCGGATCTTCCATACTTTGCCGAAAAATTCTCATTCAGATCTTCTCTTAACCTTTAATACAGATTTTGTTCTGAATGCGTAGCTAGATATTTGCGCATAATTCCTTGCAGATATCCCTCTTTCTGGTTGAATTTCAGACGTGTAATCTACATCATCATGGTTAGTCAAATCTTTATTACGACGGGTTTCCTGAATTATCATGTTATGCAAAATTATGCAAGTGAGCATAGTCTTGTGCATTCCACGAGCACTTAAAACACGATATGACCCATAAATGACAGCGAACTTCTGCTTTAAAATTCTAAATTCCCGTCCCATATCCTTCCTCAAATCCATTTGTTTACTGTTAAGATACCCGTATGAACGACCACATTCGCCTGAGGGGGCTGACGCTAACATTTGAACTAAGGTTGAGCATTTTGGATAGATCATATCCGAAAGATAATACCCATGAGCGTATTGATTAGCGTTGAGTGTGAAATAGACCTAGAGAAATTTTTCATACTTTAGATCTCCAAACAGAGGCGATTTGTGCAAAACATTATTGTCATTTTGTGAACCCAGAAGACAAAAAAAAAAAAAAAAATGTGCCATATCGAACAATCATAAGAAGCAATAACTTCAAGGATAATAGTTGTTTTTGGTAATGACCTTATATTGAACATCTTATAAGTAGGACATCCCAACCATATTCGATATGTGCAACCAAGACTATCTAGCATTCCTGAGAATCCCCTATCCTCAATTTGTTTTAACATTTCTCTAACATCTTCCTCAATTGGTTTTCATAAATACATTGGATCATTATTATTAATTCGCCAAACAATGAAAGATACTCGTAAGAAATTGTTTTACAAAGGTACTCATCATTCAAATCCGCAAGTTTCCCATAACTTATAATCTTTAGGGACGAAGTAACCTTTTGTTCAGGTCTATGACCTCGCATATTCAATGCATCAAACCGATAATTAAATTGAGGTTCCAACTAACAAAGCTCAATAATAATCTTTGTCACCAAGTGTCAGGGCAATGCGGGATCAACATTGGAAATCTTGATCAGAGAACACACAGCCGTGAAGAAAATAATCCTGCATCATCTTTTGGTGGTACTCATCCTCCCTCGATATCTTCTTGTGAATGTATGGGCATGTAATGGTCTTTGATTTTAAAGGAAGTTTCAACATTGGAGCTGTATCTATGTTGCCGAATGTATGAGCAACATAATGTTGTTTAGTTCTCTATCTTCGTCTTCTTCGTCATCAAGTTGTCATGACATCCGAACACATATTTCTTGTTGTAATTTAAACTGATCCATATAAATTTGCATCTCTACATCAGAATTCGCCATTGATTATGAAATATAAAATAAGTAAACCAAGGGAAAAGGTGAAAGAAATAGGTAAATAATGTAATTATGCAAAAATAGGTGTGAGTAAATTGATGAAATAGAGAGGAAATAGCCGTTACAAAGTAGCCGTTAACGGTAGAGTAATCATCGAGCGATGCAATTTCCAACACCAGCGATCAATGCTTTATCACTGCAACTATTCAAATGATCGCTCGATAAAAAGCCTATCCCTAAACCTTTTCGCGGCTAATTTACCAGGTCCCTGACATGCAAAATGCAAATGGAGTTTTTGTAAAGTTCCAAACACAGTGTTGGCTTCCTGTAGCACAGTAGGGTCTTCTTATAGGGAACTTTTTCAACTCCCCAGTCCCCACTAATCACTAGTCGGTTCAAAAAAAAAAAGACTGTACTCCATAGTGCCATACAACCTCGGAACAGAAATACCCGCCTTTTCTCCTCTCTTCATTTATTTCTTAGATCAAAATTCAAAATTAGGGTTTTCATTTTTCAAATATTTGTCCCCTCTAGTAACAGAATCCCTCTCATTATTCTTCGAAGTTTTAAGAAAAGAATGAGTCATGGAGGAAAACTATGTAATGTATTAGGTGAATTAGGTTACGAAGGACATGATAAATTAGATCCAGATAGTTTTGAATGGCCATTTCAATACGAAGAAGTCCGTCCTCTTCTCGATTGGATCTGTTCTAGTCTTCGTCCTACTAATGTACTTTCTACTTCTGATCTCTCCATGTAAGTATATATTTTGAAGATTATTTGATCGATTAATTATACATTATATCTTAGATTACTTTGATTATCATTTTTAGGGATTTTCGGTGAATTTCGAGTTGAATTATTGCCGTTTGGAGTTTCTTTTCGGCTGGTTTAGTTGTAAATTTAGGTTCAGATGAGCAAAATCTGCGATGTCTTCTGAGTCATATTTTAGGGCATTTTGATGAATTTTGAGTGGACTATTTTTGGAAGTTTCAGTTAGTGGCAGTGTTGATTGTAGATTCAGGGTTACAAATTGCAAAGTAGGAGGATTTTTTGTGTCTCTTGTCTGTATTTTAAACGAGGAGTTAAGCAGTATCTCAAATGGGGTTTAGCAAAGAAGAAGCATATTCCTAACAGTTCCGTTTTTTTACTGGTAACTGTGCTGAAGCCAGAAGGATCATTTTTTAGTCTGAAGTGTTTTTCAGTTAGACGGTATCTCTAGCAGTCCAAGTTCGTGACAGCTGAAACTGATGGTTGGCATCTTGTTGTTTGCGTCATAAGTAGAACTTATAAGAATTATCATGAATCTGTAATGATTTTTATGACTTGGTTGGTTTGTTATTTCCTTGATCCAGTTATGGTTTTTTTTTTTTTTTTTAATCTTCTTGTCAAAATAGTTACTGGATATTTGTATTGCAGGTATGAGCAGTTTCTGCAAGAAGGGAAACTATTGGAGGTATATTGCATTACTTAATCTCTCCTGCTATTATAGAAATTGCTACAGAATGGATCGTTTTAGACGCCTCCGTATATCATTTTCCCACGTTTTGCTTTTTCCCCCATCCAATTTTACGCTAAATAAACTAGAACTGGCTACATTTTTCCTTCCCTGAGTGAAAGCTACTTGCAAAGCATGAGTGCTAACTATTAGTTTCATAAAGACTTTCTTTTTCGTTTTTACAATTTCCAACACATTACTGCATACATTAGCTGATTATCTATTCGCCAGGGGGAGGACTTGGACTTTGCATATGATAGCATTTCAGCATTTTCAAGTAGGAGAGATAACCAAGAGGCTGTTTTTGGGGCTGAGGAAGGATTGAAAGACATCCGGTGAGAATCCTTATCTAGTACTGAATTTTATAAATCCCACTGTGCTGGCCAGTTTCTTGCTCCTCCTATATAATACATGCTTGCCTTGTCTCTACCAAATTAAGAACTTGAGATCTTCGGCCAGCTGTCCTGCGCTTCATTGTAGAATGATGGGAATTAAAAAATCAGGCATCACGTATGATCTTGTTATGTTAAAGCTGTGTTTATTCTGTTAAATTGCTAGTGTAGTTATTCGTCAATTTGGAAACAAATTTCTTTTGGAACACACCTACTCTCTTTTATTCTTTCCCTGTGAATGTGGTGTGACTCCCATTTGAACTGTATAGGGATTGAAACATTTTAGTCCCTACGTATAATTTTATGAGTGCCTATTGTTACCACTGTTGTTTCTTCACCTGGAGATGCTTGGCTTGTGCAATGTTTCTGGGATAGCTTGTCTTCCCACAATCCTACTCGTGGTTGAGACTAATGCGTTTTCTTTGATAATGCTGACCACCCTTCACAATAAACTTCTACCTGCATTCTGTAACTTGCTATATCCAACGTGGTACATTAGATAAACTGCATTTAATTTCTTTTCCTTGTAAAGGCCGGGATAACACAATTTTATGGTAGCATTGTTAATGAATTGCTTATCCTTTCCAGGGATGCAACTCAAGCATACAAATCTGAAGCATTAGAACTGCAAAAACAACTTAGGCATCTCCAATCTCAGTTTGATTTGCTTGCAGGACAAGCTTCTACTTTGATTCAAGGTAGGAGGGCAAGGATGGGAGCAACATCCGTAGTCAGTGGACAACTTACTGCTATTGATGATAAGCTTTCTGCCAGGAATTTGGAGGTACACCAGTATATTTCTGTTGCCTATTTAATACCTCATTCTAGGTTCTAGTCACATATTTAAAGCTATTCAAACTGATGCCGCTACAGTATAACAACAAATAAGTTGGCCATTAATTAAATTACTTGAATTGCATATAAGAGGGTTTTGGAAGTATATAAGTGGGTTTGGGTTGCTGTTTTTGTGAACTGGGTAAGTTGAAAAGGTGCAGTAGTATTCCTACTAGGTTTTACGCGTTGTTATGCTTTATGTCGGCTTTTGGCCATTAAAGTCCTGATGATGTTAGTCAATCCCGTAGCGGATCAATTTCATTCGAGCATTTCAAACAAGTACTTTTTGTAATCGACTCATGTGAACTAGTCAATTAGACCATCTAATGATATTACTATACAAGGGTTCCTCCAAGACATAATATATGCACTATCTATTATGTGTTAGACGACGGGTCATCTCCTAACGTAGCAAAATTTAGGTTTACTTAGCTGAAAATCTTGCGGATGTGTTTTACAAGTGGCCATGCCTGCAAATAATTCATTGTATTTAAGCAACTTTGTTGTTACTTGGCGTTTATGAAAAGAGTCAATAGACAAATATATGAGTGCTTTCTTTATATCCTGTCCTCGCGGACTTTCTGTTTTAGGTTTCCCTTTTAAACTTTGGGGGGAATCGAAAAACGTTTCATAAATAATTGGCTTGTGTAAAGGACTGTAAGTATTGAGTGCTGCTGATGTTTCTGTTGGCATTTTCTTCAGTAAATCTTCTCTTTATACCTCTACTCTGTCCTCCATGGAAGATAATGTGTGAATCTGTGTTAGTTCGTTCGCTCTAGGTACATGCATAGTCTCATGAAATATTCCGAAGGTAATTGTGTTTTTGCAGTCTCTGGATGTTGTCTGACTTGTTTCTATGTGCGTAGATGAATGCAGTTCTTGGAAGAATTGCTTCCACTACACAGGAGTTGGCTCACTATCATTCTGGCGATGGTAATTTTTTCGTATTTCTAATAAACTTTTGAAGCTTATGAAAAGTAAAAATCGTGCATTGTTGCTTGGATATGATTGGCTTCCTTCTTTGTAAAGCTGATTTCATGAAGTTCCCATTACATCCCACTTCCATGTGTCCTGTAAAGGCATTTGCTGAAAGTTAGCTAGCTACTTGGCCCGAATCCAGTGGAATATGTCTTGGGCTCTTATGTTTGTGTTTGTACTGGGCTGGGATATTCTGAAATTGGACAGTTTCTATAAGTTCATTTGTCCTCAAAGTACTCATCAAATCTTTGTGGCCACTTCATGTGTACTGTTGAGTTCGTGCTTATTTTTCTTTCTGATATTGATGAGAACTATCTTTATTCGCAGAGGACGGAATTTACTTAGCTTACTCCGACTTCCACTCATACTTAATGGGAGATACGGCTTGTACGAAGGAGCTAAACCAGTGGTATGTGAAACAGTTTGAAAAGGTATTAGTCATGAAAAGACCTCTTTTTCTTTGTCTTTCCAATGAGTATATTTTGATTCATCGAAACAAACATATGTTAGGTGTCAAGCTGATGTTGTTATGACATGCTTCAAATAGGGCCCATTTCGATTAGTTGCTGAGGAGGGTAAAGCCAAATCTTCATGGGTTACACTTGAGGACAACTCAAATTGCTTAGTACGAGGTATCCTTCTCTAAGTACTTCATATGCATTATATCAAAACCTTCCCATATCTTACCTTGGGGAAATATATCTTCTGCAAACAATTCGGAAGAATAACTAATTAAATGTTCATGAGATATAAAATACTCATGTCACTCTTTCCTAAGTGCTTTTGGTTTCATCTATTGGATTGCAAAGAAGACCTCGAGGTTGCTTACCTTGCCTAAATATTTTCACTTTAAACCTTAATTAATGTAAACTGTAAGCTAGAAGGGAAACTAAATAGATCACGAAATTGCTTTACTTGGACTTCAAATTGTCAATAGAAGTATAGAGAAAACATGTGTACTTGCCATCCTGTCCTTGTTTTGGTTTTACTTTTACGTATTTTTTCTGGAATGCACTTTACTCAACACACATAATGCCTCCAAAAACAGATTGAAGATTCCAAACATTTAGCTTGCCAATTAGATTTTACAACAGTTTCCTTTGTGATGATATGAAAATGCTCTTGAATTGTGATATATGTTAACCAATATCGTAAAACGTTACAGATTCTGAGAAATCTCATCATCAACGTGTAGCTGAATTACAGAGACTGCGGTCCATGTATGTATCTCTGCTCATGTGGATCACTGGGTCCAAGAGTTTTATTTTCATTCCATGTCTTCCACCTCTCTATTGTAGTTATTTATTCACTGAAAATGATCATTCATTTAATACAAATTATATAGCTTTAGCATATGCCCAATTGGTTGGTGCTCTTTATTATTACACAAATAATCATCACAAGTTGAACAGTGGATCTGTGCTTTGTGTTTAACTTGTTTCCATATGAATGTTTCACTGTATGTTTAGGTTATTCTCAGTTAATGTGCTGAAATAAATATAATTTTCAGTGATGAAGTCAATAGGAAAATTTCTTGTTTTTGCATTTTAACTGTCTTCGTAGATTTAAAAAATCATTACCTCATGCATGCAAGTCTCATTTTAAACAAAAGTAATCTGGCTGGCATTTCAATCATGATTTTTTGCTGTAATACTGCTGACGATCGTTCCACTGTATGCAGTTTTGGGACAAGTGAGAGACAGTGGGTAGAAGCGCAAGTTGAAAATGCTAAGCAGCAAGCAATTCTAGTAGCACTCAAATCTCAGGTGGCATCAGATGAGGCTCATATTCATCTTGATCTGCATTCTCTCCGGTGTGATGTCTCATGTCTCTATGTCCTGTGTCCTGATTAAATTTTCCTTTTTATTGATGCTCATTCCTTGTATGTTTTCCGTATCTTATCTCTTGCAAGTGCAACTGGACCTTTTTACCTTTAAGTGTCTAGTACAGTGTTCTCTTGCTATATCTAGGGTCTAAGACTCGAAGTTTGACTTTTATTTTCGTATACAGGAGAAAGCATTCTGAACTGACAGGGGAGCTCTCGAATCTGTACCATAAAGAGGACAAGTTGTTATCTGAGGTTTGCACTTTGCATTATCAAAATCCAAATACGATACATAAGTCATAACTCAACCTGCTATGTAGAGTTTTCTAAGTTTTTGAAGAGTCCATACAAATCCGATGTTCTCAGTCAAACAGTCTCAATGCGAGATCTTCCCAGAGTTCTGAGGTTGAAGATGGTCTCAGCATGCAGATCATTTCGTCTAATTTTTATATAACTTCTAATCCCGTATATTTTCTGTTTCAACTGAACTGTAAAAAACTAAAAATGTAAATCTAACATGTCACCCAAATTCTTCATGGGTTAGCTCTTCTTGAATGCTGTAGTTTTGGGTGTTAATCTAGATATTGGATAGATAATCTTCACCAGAAGCCTCCCTTGGGCATTTTTATGTGGGCAGCATAAAAGTTCTGTACGAATATTTTTATCTAGTTGTTGCTCTTTGAAAGCTTTTCCATTTCACTTCTTCCACTCTTGAATTTTCATTGCAGACTATTCCAGATTTGTGTTGGGAGCTTGCTCAACTCCAAGACACATACATATTGCAAGGTATGGAAAATAGGACTCGTACTTAATTGATCTAAGAAAATGAACACTCTCCTTGATTACCTTGTGGTTAAATATGGAACGTGTAGGAGATTACGATTTAAAGGTGATGCGCCAGGAGCATTATCTTGGTCAACAAAAAGTGGTAAGTTCTTTTCATGGAGATGGTGTTGTAATTTACTTTATTCTAATGCAATGATCTTATATGCAAACCAAAGGAGATTAAAAACTTATGAACCTTATCTGAGGAACTCATGTATTCAGTCTCGCCCTGACAATGGTTACCCTGCATCTTGATTAACCTACACCAACAAATATTGAGAATCTTGTTGTAACATGATCTTGAACCAATTTCTTTCTGCCAATGGGCCTGCTCATGAGCGGCAATCAGATATTACACTTAAAATAATGCATTTGCTGAGAATTACGCCTTGCCTTCTGTTGTGCAGTACATTAATCATCTTCTCAACCAACTTGCTAGACACAAGTTTTTGAAGTTAGCTTGCCAGTTGGAGCAGAAGACTATGCTTGGGGCATTTTCACTGCTTAAAGTTATTGAATCAGAGCTTCAAGGATACCATTCAGCAACTGATGGACGTGTGGTATGCGAACTACCTTGATCTATTCTCTAAATGAGGATATAGTTCCTCTGATCTCGTTGAAACTTAATTATACCCAGTTTCCCATCTGTAGTGCCTTAGGGAGCCATTGCTTATCAACAGTTTTTATTCTTCGCATCAAACTGCATGTTCTACTTTTTTTTGCTTTTGCTGTTTGTATCAGCGAAGGAATTTGAACCTCTGCATAACCTGATTTATATGGCTACATTCATAATTCTTGGTAGGGCCGTTGCCTTTCACTGATTCAAGCTGCATCGGAAGTTCATGAACAAGGAGCAGTCGATGACCGCGACACGTTTCTCCATGGTGTTAGAGATCTTTTAAGCATTCACTCAAGTAAGATATTAATCTCTCTCTTGGATTACTTGCGAGTTGGTTTTGACAAGTACTCGGCTAATAGCCTACCCTCCCACTTTCACTTGTTTAGATGCTCAAGGTATATTGCCCACATATGTCTCTGCACCTGGCATTGTACAGCAGATTTCCAGCCTCCGATCTGATCTCCTGAGTCTTCAATCTGACCTTGAAAATTCCCTTCCAGAGGACAGAAATAGATGTATCAATGACCTGTGAGTAATCTCAGTTTATTTTTACAAGTGTCCTTTTCTTTGTTTAGTTGCAAATTATTGAAGTGTTCATCTATGAACATGATGTATATACTACTGGCAATTACATAGTCTTGAAAGTCATGCATGTTGGCCTTTTCTTGAAGGTTCTTATAATTGGTATATTCTCAACTTCAGATCTTTAGTCATTCTGTGTGTCGCGTTTAATGCTTAAGTGACTTTATTGCATTTTGTATTAGGTGTACTCTTATCCAAAGTCTTCAGAAACTGCTATTTGCGTCTTCCACAACTGCGCAACCAATACTTACACCTTGGGTATATTCATCGACTTTACTGTTTTACGAGTTTGATCTTTTCATTGATATGTGTAGTTCGTTTTGTGAACTAAGTGTTGTTCGTTTTGTGAACTAACGAATTAATGATATGAACCTAATTTGGTATTGTTTACCAGCCATTGATGAAAGAGCTCGTGGAGATGGAAAAGGTGAATGCTCAGCTCTCAGCTGCAGTTGAAGAAGTGACACGTGAACATCGTGAGAAGGCTGAGGTAAGCTTGATTTCCAGTGTACTCACTATAAAACATGTTTCATGGACAGTACAGTATGGCCATAGTAAATTTATTCCGTCTCTTTTGACATTCTTCTATCTTCTTATTTTCTTCCCAGATTGTGAAGCATCATCCACACGAAGTAGGGAGAGAGAGGCAGGTATTTGTCGACTTTTTCTGCAATCCAGATCGTCTGAGGAACCAAGTTAGAGAACTCACAGCTAGAGTGAAATCTCTCCAAGTCTAAAGCAAAAGACACCACTACTACAGAGTTGTAGTTTGCAACACGTATCGGGCTGGGCTTTATGACTACTGGCCTTGTGTGGTAAGAAAAGTGTGAAAGATAGTGGTTTGTACATGACATGTTGTGAGAGAAACTTTTAAGAGTCCCATGGTTTGCTCTTTGCATCACGTGTTGGTCTATCACTGATAACAATGTCGTTTCTCTGTATTGTATCTCTGAAAGTTCAGACGTCTGTAGTTCCAGTTTATTTTATACTGGAAATATGGCAATTAGAAAAGAAAAAGAAAGAGGTCCAGTTATCGCTTATCAGTTCGGTGTTTCTCTTTGCTTTGTTTGAGAATCTGTGTTAACCCCCATGTTTCAAAGCAACAATGATTACAGTTTACACAGTCAAGTTTGTAATTTCTCTGCTGTAGTATAACCTTTGATTCTGCCAAGGGTTGTCAAACTTTTACCACCAATCTGGCGTGAGCAGCTTATCATTCTCATTCCCATTAGAAAACTGTGAGGTGGCACTATATCTCCTGTACTCTGACCATAAGCCACGTGACATGAGGTAGTCACTGTATTACACTGTTAGAACAGTAGCTACAAAAATCTAGGTTCAAATTTCTTTATGGTAATTTATATTTTATAATCAAGAAACTGGGGGTAGTTGTTGATTTTCTCACCCTCAGTCCCAAAATTCTCCCCTATCCCTTCCCATCTACCAAAACTAGAAGCGCCAACAGAAAGTAATAAACCACATACCACCTTGTTATTATAAGGAATCAACTTCTGGTAACAAAACCATAAACATAAACTTGAAAAAAAATTATTCCAACTCCATGCCAAATCAAGAAGCTCTCTGTTTAGGTACGATCATGGCTGACATGGGAGCAGTACAAGAGCGGAAAATAGTTGTTGCAATTGATGAAGGAGAAGAAAGTATATATGCATTAACATGGGCGATCAAGAATGTTGTTTCACAAAATTCTTCCGATGACACTATCATTCTTCTTTATGCAAAACCACAGCGTGCAGTTTACTCTACTTTAGATGGACCAGGTAACAAACCCAACAAGTTCTTTTTTCACACATTAGTTTTTTCACACATTAGTAATATTTTCAATAATTACAGAATTCTATTCTTGATTCATTTTGTAGGAAATTTGTTCTCATCTGATGTTCTTATGTCAATGGAGAAATATAGTAAAGAGGTTGCTGATTGTGTGATTGAAAAGGCTAAAAGAGTTTGCAAAGACCTTCAAAATGTATGTCATTTAGTAGTTATATGGGGTAAAATGGGGGAGTTTTAAATTTTGTGCAGGGTGTATGACCTGAAAAACATGATCTATCACGTAGGTTAAAGTGGAGACGATGATTGAGAGTGGTGATGCTAGAGAAGTAATCTGTGATGCAGTTGAAAAGATTGGTGCTGATGTACTAGTCATGGGAACCCATGGTTATGGTATGATCAAAAGGTGCGACATCATTTGTTTCCTTATGGTTTATGGTTTTTATTAGTGCGCATCATACACTAGTGAGGTTTGCTTATTAAATTGGCTTTTTTTTTGACAGGGCCTTTCTTGGGAGTGTGAGTACTCATTGTGCACAAAATGTCAAGTGTCCAGTCCTAATTGTGAAAAAGCCTAAATCATCTTAGAAGAATGAAGTTTGGAAATTCTCCTTTGCTTGTGATAAAGTGTTGTTTCTTTTGTAGCGGAAGCTTGTTTTTGTACTCGTCTTTTGTTTCCCTTTGGTTAAAGTGCCACAGACCATGTAAGGATTTACATACACGGTCCATTGATGACATTCGATAATTATATGTTTCCTTACCCAAAGTTCGTTGAAACCACTCGAATGTATGCTAGTGCAAGACCATTATATGTTTCCTTGCCCAAAGTTCGTTGAAACTACTCGAATGTATGCTTGCAAGACCTCTACATCGACTTCGCGACAGCAAACATAGGTAGATGTGCTTATGTTAAATATCTGCTTGTTCTTATCCATTTAACATCTTGAAACTTTAAGCAATTCACAACGTGTAAGCAATTCACTGTATTAGTCATTAGAAAATCTGGCTATTGCATTGTACTACATTAAGATAAGACATATCAGTGTCTCCAATTGGGAAGGAAGATAGCAACTGAAACTCTTATTTTCACCTACTAGGGGGTAAAGAAGTTGAAAGAGTTCCCTTCATCAACAAAAATTCCAAGTGGAATAGGAAAGTACTAATTAATGTAAAGTTTAGTGGGAATAAGTGTTCGGTTTGCACAAATAGCAACAAATGTTGGCAACAAATCTGGCTTCTTCTTCTTCTTGTGGGACGATGTACTTCAATCTAGCTTCATTGGCACCCCTGTAAGCACACACAGGAAAAAGTAAATAGAAAGTATGGCAGAGCGGAAAACATGAAAATTAGGACAGTTGCTTGTCACTAAACATGAAAATCAGGAGAGTTGCTTGTTACTAAACATGACGGATTCTTCAGATTTAATAATCGGCTTCAGATTTAAAAGAGAAATTGATGGGGTAATTAAAATCAAAATATGGTTGAGACAGAAGATGCATACAGATTTGGCAAAATAGAAATGACACTTCTTCCACCACTTGACAGAGTTTATGGATCACAAAGATTGTGAAACCATGTGCAGCATTGACCACTAACGTTTCATATGGGTCACACGCGATTCAAAGGGGTTTAACCAGTAAACACTCTAGCCACGTAAGTTGTGGGTACAAATTTGAGCCTTTTAAACATGTGATCTCAAGTCTAATGATTCTATTCTATAAATCACAATTCTTGAAAATGCGGTTATTCTAGACAAATTTCTATAGAAAAAGGAATAAGACGTTTCTAGTGGGCAAATTATCCATACTGATATCTAGAACACATAAGGGACCCTTTAGACAACCAAACTGGCTGCCACATTTGAATGGGAATCCAAGCACTATAATTATCTGTGTTGATTGTGAACAAACGACACAATTAGTTACTATGACTCATGGAAATAGAATTCTTAATTAAGGCAGATAAAATTAAACCTGAATGCATCTGCAAGCTCTTTGTTTCTAGGATCCAGAGTCAAACCCTTAAAAAAGGCATCTGCTGCTTCGCCATACCTCTGTGATAAGAAATGAAACAAATAAATTAAAATGTGATTTGTCTAGGACAAAACAAAGCAGAGGAAGAAGACAGACCTTCAAAACGCTCAGTGCTACGCCTGCCCTGTAGTGTGCCTTTGGCCAATCAGGCCTTAAAGATATGCATTCAGTTGCATCCCTTAATGCTTCAGATCCGTGTTGCATACGTGCATAGCACGCACTCCTATTGGATATTAGAGTTGCATCTGTTGGGGCAACTTCCAACGCCTACATTTTTCATAATCAAATTTATTTGTTAAAGCAGTCACAACTCACAACACCCAAGAGGAAACCCCAAAAAAAAAAAAAAAAGGATATTGAATGAAAACGTAAACTAATAAACAAGTAGTTCAGACAATAAGAAATAAGGACTTTCAAAACAAAATATGACATAGGTAAAAATTAGCTGTCCGAAAAGATTTCACGAGGTCTCTTGTTCATCTTTTAATATTTTTTGCCTCCATAACCAGAATTGGATTGAGTCAGTTGACGAATGTAAATAAAGTATTCTGCGCCCCTTAATGAGGCCCCTAATTTATAGAGAGTATCTAAGATCATTATATCAATAAGGCTAAACAAACTTCACTTGCAATTCAGTATTGCAAGTGATATGCCACCAATAAGATTGATAATCGTCGTAACTACTAGTCAACTTTTTAAAGATCATTAATTATGGTGGCTTTCAGCTGTAAGTCTGCCCGGGAAGCATACACTTACTCTACCATATAATGGAAATGTGATATGCACCTTAGTTCCTTCGTGGACTGGGGACCCTGCTGAAAAGAAGTTGATCACTGTAAAGTGGGAAGAAGTTAATGCTCCTATTTCAAAGGGAGGTTTGAGTATTAGAAGATTGGAGGTGGTTAATAAAGCTTTATTAATGAAATTGATGTGGAGAATTATGATTGAGGATGAAGAGTGGACAAGATTCATGAAGGCTAAATTTATGAACAAGAAGGGAGAATGGATTCAATCATATGAACAATCCTCAATTTGGCCTGGTTTGAAATGGGTGATTCAAGATGTAGAGGAAGGATCTAGATGGATTGTGGGGAATGGAAAATGCATCTCAGTTTGGAATGATAAATGGATTTTTGAATATCCATTAATTGAGAGGTATCCAGATAATACTTTTATACAACAACATAAAGATTGGAAAGTATAGCAGCTAATAAGTAATGGAAAATGGCAAATACCTATTGCATTGCATCAGTTTTTTAAGATGGAAGACTTACCTCAACTTGGTGATGGTGCTGATAGAAAGATTTGGAGTGCAGATATAACTGGGCATTTTTCAGTAGCCAGTGCAGTTCAACAGATCAGAGCTAAATTTCTTGCAGTTGCATGGACAAAAAAGGTATGGGATCCTTGTCTCCATCCATATATATCTTTGAATGGCTGGAAAATTCTTTGAGGAGCCTGTGCAACAGAAGAAACAGTTAGAAAAAAAGGATTCAGTACTGTTTCTAAATGTTATTTGTGTGGAAATGATCAAGACAATATGGATCATATATTATGGAAATGTGCATTTAGTGAAAAAAAAATATGGCATTGGCTATGTGGAATCTTTCAATTCTTAATTCCTTCAAATTTTGAGGAACTACTGAATCTTGTGAAGCATAAAAGTCCTGCAATTAAACAAGTTTGGTTAATTAGTGCATTTACTGCCATGGTGGAAATCTGGTTCAGTAGAAATAGAAGAATGTATGAAGATCAAGCTCCTAATTGGGTGCAAGTCAAATGCAGAGTTTTAAGTTTTACTAACGAATGCAGTATCAGACTGAGGGGTAAGAGGTGAAATGGTTTATATGACTTCCAAGTACTCTCTGCTTTTAGAATAACTGGTATTCCAGTGATTAATACTAGGGTGAAGGAGTGTTTCTTTAAATTTCCTGAGATGCACCAAATCTTAATCTGTTGTGATGGTGCTGCAAAAGGGAATCCAGGGCAATCTGGTATTGGCTGTATTGGCAGAGATAATGAAGGGAGATGTGTTGGAGCTATCTCTGGAGGTCTTGGAATTGCTACAAACTATGTAGCTGAGGTAATGGCTCTGATCATAGCTGGAGAATGGGCAGTGAAGAGAGGTTTTATGGATGTTTGTTTCAGTCTTGACTCAAAGGCAGTGATAATGGCTTTCACATTAGGAAGGATTCCTTGGATAGTGCTTAATAGATGGCAGGCAATAAAGAAAAATCTGAACAAGATATCTTTTAGACATTCATATAGAGAAATAAATTTCTCAGCTGATAAATTGTCCAAGAGGAGAGCTCTACTGAGTAGAGGAGAATGTATATACTATAACAATAAACCTGTATAGGTCCATTAGAAAGATAAGATGGGCTCTTACTTTAGATTTTAATTCTGTGAAATGTTTTCTGTTCTAATTTTGGTGTTTCATTCTTCTTATCTTGGCTTGTCTAGACAGAAGATCTTTTTTGTAAACTCTTGAGCTGTGTTTTGGTAATATAATTCTTATGATTAAGCAAAAAAAAAAAGTGAAGGTTATAGCAATTTGCTTGCCCTGTCTGAAAAACTATGCATCTTATTATCTTTTAGGAAAAATATCCAGAATGCCACAATTTGAGAGGCATGGTTGCTGAAATTCCCCGGATTTTCAAAAAAAGTTAAAATGCCCCAACCCGTTAACTTTTCCATCCAAGATAGTTAAATGGTGAATTTGGCACACATGTGAGAAAAAGACGATGATAACCCTTCAGGGTTAAGGGTTTTAGGGTTCAGGGTTTCATGGTTCATGGTTTAGGGTTCAGTGGTGGAGGCGGTGGTGGTAGTGGTTAAGAGTTTTAGGATTCAGGGTTTAGTGTTCAGTGGTGGTGGTGGTGACGATGACGACAACAATGGTGGTGGTGGAGATGGTGGTAGTTGTGGCGGCGGTGTTGGTGGTGGTGGCGGCGGCGGCGGTGGTGGTGGCAGTGGTGGTGGTTGTGGCGGTGGTGGTGGTTGTCGTTGGCGGTAGTGGTAGTTTTCGGCGATGGTGGCGGCGACGACGGCGGGGAGGATATGACATGTGTCGCAATATTAAAGATGGTCATTTTCTAAGAAGATAGGGTGAATTAAAAAAAAAAAAGGTTAGAAATGACTTTTCTTCACGTGTGAGAGTTCACATGTGCGCAAAATTGACCACTTAACTAGTTTGGATGGAAAAACTAACGAATCGGGGCAATTTAAAAAAAATTCAAAACTCGGGACATTTTCACTAACCACACCCCCAAATTGGGGCATTTCAACTCTTAGCCCTATCTTTTAAGATGGAACTACAAACGCTCATAGTTGAGGTGGAAGAAAAGAAAAACACCAAATAACTATGTTGAACTGAACCTGCATATTATAACAAACAAGCTGATAACAGACACTACACTCATTTACCAGTTTGCTTATTAATTGTGTGCAATCAGAAATATACATGTAAAGCGCGAAGACAAAATATTCACCTTCAGAAACAACACTAACAAACTATATAAAATAACTCACCAATGACCAAACTGAGTTTACTCTATGGGCTAGATTGAGCTGCTAGATTGGCCAAAAAGTGTTGCAAATCAAAAAAAAGTGTGGTCTAAAAGTTAACACTACTTCTCTCTCCTAGCAAGTGCTTGCAGTGAGATTGAAACGCTGAACCGTTCAGCGCTCACAAAAATCACACGGATCACAAAAATCACAAAATTTGATCTGACGGTTGAAATTTAAAGTGCTGAACCAAACAACGCTGGGTAGTGGTCCCAGCTGACGTGGACTGCTAATCTAGGTGCTAGATTAGCACTCCCATAGAACTTAGGAGGTTGCCCTAACTAACGTGGACTGCTAGATTAGAAGACCATAGGACTTAGCCTTACATATCACGGCTAAAGTGTCATTCAATTACACTTATGTTATTGAGGGATCATTCGCTTGCATAGTTAAAGATAAATACCTGTTTGTACCAGTGTACGAAACAGTTAGACAAAAAGTGTTCGTATATGTTGTGACCCACAAGTAATCGGAGGTAGTTAAAACTCAACACGTCACTGGGAGAATGGTTCGATACATGGCTAAAACATTCGTATTTGTTTACCCACGTTTTAATGGATTGGAAAATCCAAATCCAATGGCTACACGACAATCGAAGATACATTAAAACAACAAAGAGGGGACACGTATAAGCCGAGAAATGATCCAATCTTTTTATAGCTCATCGAAGGAAAATGAAATTAAATTTAAAAATGTGAGATATTTATTTGCACTCGAGAATGTAAATTAAATGGATATTTCAAATTTGCGTTGACAGGGTAAGGTTTTACATTCTCTCGTGCAAATAAACATTATTTCTCGTATTTTTTAAAGGCTTTTCTAAAATTTAGTCCATGTTTTTCATTAACTATAACCCAAAAAATTTAAGTTAAAACGAAAAGCCAAAATTACCAAACAAGTCTTCATTTTTTTATACTAATAATCTTATTTCTTCCCCACAATCAAAATATAAACTTAATTTTGTTTTAGATCCCAACTAAATTATATTTCAATTTATTTCTTATTCTTCTCTCCATTATTCTTACAAGTTGCCCTATTATAAACCTTAATTTTTACTTTTCTCACAGAACAAACTAAAACCAATTTTTCACATTTTCTCTAAATTGATGTTATTTTTTCTTAATCATGATTATAGTAATATCGATTGAGGTTATATATTTTAATTGTTCCCTTAAAAATTCTCCACAACAATATCAATCGAAATGAAATCAACTAAGGTTTTGAAAAATCAATTTTCTAAAACTCTTATTGTTCTATAAAAATTCTAAGATGATATTCTTTTTTCTCAATCATGATTACATTAAACTGAGTACTCTTAAAAATCATCAATTATGCCATAGATCTCACATAAATTTAATCATGAAAATTATATGATTAACTTTATTTTATTTTATTTTGATATTTGATAATTTATTTTGGGATATATATAAAAATTGCGTAGAATTTTATGGGTATGTTAATAATCATAAGAATCCGTTAGGTTAGATTAATGATTTATTTTATATGGGTTACAATTAATGAAAGCACTGGCTAAGTTTAAGAGAAGCCTTTTTTTAATTACTTAACCTCCGTCCCAAATTACTTGAGCTAGTAGTACAATTTAGAAATGATTTATCTCTCAAACTATACCACGGATATTCGTAAATTTTATATCATTGAAAAGCATTTTAAAACACCTATGTAATGAATATAAACATGACTATCAAATGATATTAAGTCAACTATTAATGGGACAACATTTGAAAATTACTAGCTCAACTAATTTGGGACGGAGGGAGTATTTTTATATATTTTTCAATGTAATGATTGGATGTTGGGCATAATAAACTATTTCTCCTTTTATAAGTAAAACTCTTGAACGCAAAGCAAAACTGAAAGTTTTATGGGTTTGTATTCTCATTAAGATCCCACATCAAGCGAAATGTTGAAGAGTAGTTTTTACATGTCAAGTCTCACAAATTACAAACTGGTAAGAAACACATAAACACCATAGGTAATAAGACTTGTTTCCGGGGAAATCTGACAATTTATTGGTCAAAAAGTTCCAATTCCAGTAAACTTGCTTTATTTTTTAGCTTGTATACTTGCATCTCTTATATTTCTCTAGGTTAATACCTTATTGGACAAGATAAAAAAAAATACAAACACCCCGTATACTGTAGGATCCTGCAGAACATCAAAACTCAGTAGCTGCAAACATCACAAATTAAACCAAATGCGAACATTTTTGTTGTTGTTGAAAAGAGGTGTTTATTTATATATGCGATGATTAAACAAGGTTTACATATTTTAGGAATATCGCATTCCTAGTCTTTATAATTGGGTAAAAAACAGTAGTTGAGCCAATTCCCAATTATAAGCATTAACTTCTGACGGAGTTGTTCGCCATGACCTTCTCCCCTTGATAGCGTTGATATTCATGCGAGTCTTGATCCCTGTTACCTGCACAGTTTCATCACAGAGTGTGTTGTTTCTTTGCGCCTGTGTCTTAGTCCACAGTTGGTGTACAACACAGTAGATATAGCTAGCATAATATTTGTTGGTAGTGTTATGGTGATAGATCCGGAGTGTGAAGGTTGTTAAACCTTCTTCAATGACTATCCATAAGAATAGCCTAAATTTTTGACGGATACTTCAGTGTTTGAACATTGAAATGATCCATTGGTGTTGATGATGGTTGTGTAGCTGAGTGGTTGGTATATTGGTAGTTGTTGCTACTGCGATGTAGTGAACGGTTGCCGCCCCTACCTTCTGTGAGCACCTTTTGTTGTTGATGTAAAGCTTGCATAGAGGGCTCCTGTTGCTGATGACTCGCAAGATCTGAAGTATCCTTAGTACTTCTAGCAAACTTGTTTAGAAACATAGAAGGAAAATACATGAAAGGAAATGCTAGACCTAAAACTAGAGCTAAACAACACATGACAAACTTAACTAGATTATTCATAAACAGAAAGGGAAATACTATTCTAATTTCCATGCCAGACGATAAGGAAATAACTTCCCTAGAATTGTGCGTAGGACTACGCAGATTTTGGATCGTCAATGGTTGCAACTTTTGACAGTCCGGCCCCATGGTATTCATTGAGCTTGTGACAGCTGGGTCTTTCCAAACTCTCACATTTCTTCACTGACGACATGCATTACCGGGCCTCCCATAGATGACCTTGCTCTTTTTTTATTCTCTCTGCCTTCCGTTGTAGATATAGCATTATCTGGGCCTGGATAATGTGTTTTGATCAAATTATCTTTGGATGCATACAATTTTTTTTATGGGATAAAAATAATCCACGTGGTCACCCAATTTTTATCTCATCTCCTTTTGTCCAAATGTTTCCACACGTCGCCTGAGAAGACCCTTATCCCTTCCTTTGTCAAAAACGACAACAGAGGCAGAGACAAGTTCTTTCCCCAAAGCAGTATATGTCCCCACTGGAGATACCGTCACCCGAATCCACTTCATACCGGGTCGAAATGCATGGGTGTTCCCGATTGAGATCGCTTCCGATTCCATAACCCAGGTTGCAATTGACTCGGTCAAACTGCTCGTCGAAGAAAGTCAAAATAATAATAATGAAGAAGGTAATTCCATCTTCCATGTAAAACACTTAATTAGGAGTGAAATTTTCTTGATACATCCAGTTTGTATCGATCTTTGAGGTTGAATTCCTCCGATTCGGTGAAGCAGATCGATTCCCACGATTTTTCGACCACTACCGTTTTGCAGATGGAATATTGCCATATAAACTGTTCCCTCTTCCAGTTCTTCTACCAAATTAACTGCTCTGTGTGGATTAAAGATTTTCTTTAGTCGATGATGTACAAGGACCTGTGTAGCCATGACTTTAATCCCCTTTATCTATACGGGCTTGGATAACCCATCGAGTATAAACCGATAGATATAAGGGTTGTATGATGGAAGCAGGAAAACAGATTGTGAGGTGTTGTAGGTGATGTTGGTTGGGATTTGATCATATGTGTGACTGTGAAAACTGCTTGGCTGATTTTGGCATAAAAAGGGTAAAGTAAAGAGATCTAAAGAAATAAGTAAGAACTGTGAGTGAATAATCACTCGGATGTAATCCTGGATTGTAAAATATCTTTTGCCTAATCTGAGAACCACAAATAGAGAGAAGAAGAACTGAATTAAAACAAAGGTATGATGCTTAGAAACTTTTGGATACTTATGGGAAGGAAAAACGGAGGAAGATTCCAGGAACTCAACCCAGTTTCCGACTTTTATCTACTCGACCAAATACAATTTAGAAACTCAAGAGGTATGAAGAATACATGTCTTCTGAATCCATCAACTGTAGAGATATCCCAATTCAATCGACATCAAATTGAAAACCTATTTTGATTCAGGTTCGAAATAGTTGATTTGTCAATATGGAAGATCAGATAGTGAAGAAGAAGGAGGTTGTTAATGGTGTATCGGTTACAAACTCTCAAACAAACCGAGTTGCATAGCAAAACGCGGAAGAGAGAGAACTTTTGATATATATATATATATATATATATATATATATATGTGTGAGTTATACTTCGAAGAATGCGAACATATATAAAGCTCACATATTACCTAACATTTAATGGAGATTTTTGAAAAGAGATACTTAAATAAATATATGTGTTAAAAATATTCCAAACATAACACCAACTGTTTATAGGACAAAAATATAATATAGTAACTATCATCATAAATAACATTAACAAAAAATGGAACCATGTAACTTAACCAAGGTAACCATATAACTATTTAATGATTTGAACCATCTATATATATCATCATTTACGGTCTTACATGAGATTATAAAATCTTGTGAACAATTCCCCTTCCAATGGAACACCCCTCTTATTTATTTTATTTTTATCTCATCTCCACCTTCGTCACTTTCTTTTCTTTCCTTATTAAGAGTTGAATGTAGTAATGGAGGCACAATCAATACAATTAAGTTTACACTCCAAATTCTTCCCAATTCATCATTTTAACTCGATTTTTCTTAAAATCTACGAATCAGGATGAATTTCTTAATTTTTAAGAATTGTCAAAAAATATACTAACCAATTTCCAAACAAATTGGACCAAATAAGAGTATATATCCTATAAAATGAACCGTGATTAAGGAGAGTTCACTCTAAAAAATAAATTGGACTAATAGAAAAAAGAGTGCATTATGGAAAATCACATGTCATAAAAAGGTGTTTTACCTATTTGCCACCCTCGTTTATCCTATTTGTCACTACTCATTAATTTCCACCCCCACTTATCTTATATGCCACCCATACAATTTTCAATAAATCCTAAATACCCTAAGTTATAGAGAACTTTTTCTTCTTCTCCACCGTTGATCACATTCTTCTGCTCCATATTCATCACCGACCACATTCTTCTACTCTATCACCTATCGAGCACCATCTTCATTTGTCTTTTTTTTTCTCTCCTTAAATCAATAAATGTGGTTCTACCTTTTGTCTTTTGATTTGATTTTAAACTAATAGACTTTAAGATTGTTTATAAATGATACCACCTCTTTGATCGACTACCAATAAAAAAAGTCGGAGAAAGGAAGTTCAAATTTAAGTCGTCAACTTTTGTACGACTAGGGGTTTTATTTTTTTGGTGTATTGTTTTATGCAATGTAATTCCTCCAATCTGGATGCCACAAAAAGTATCCAGCACTAGTATACAACGTGAGGAACCAGTTAAAGGATTCATAACGATAAGTGAATGATTATTGTCAGTAAAATAACTAAAGCACATCAATTCACCGGAGGCCGGAACTGGAGTTAGTCTTGATTTTAATAATGTTGTTTGATCCAGCACCAGTATGCCATATCATCAATGGGTATTGGTTTCCGTCGCCAATTCGAAACTTCATTGTCATAAACCATAAAGGAGGAAGATCTTGATTTACAAGGAGTTCGTCAAAAAGAATTTCACGGTTATAGAATCAAGTATGACGCGTCTTCATCTCTTGCACACGAAACGACAACGACAAATATCTACAGTTGGAAGCTGCATTAATACTGACTCCACCAGTACATCATCGAGTTTGTTTCAAGGATCTTGTAGATGATTGTGGATATGGACCTTGGGGTGACTTTTCTTGGATCGTTGATGGTTGTGGTGCTGATGATCAGATACTAAGGAGAAATGGAAGACGAGTTGATCCATTGATTAACAAACTCAATCTGTTTGCTGATCATTGACATACTAATTACTAAGTGATGTATTCATGATTCAACAAAGTAATAACTTGGGATTAATGGCTTTTCAATGAAAAAGAAGATTAGTAAAGAAGATAAACAAGGGTGGTAACATTTATTTTGTAGGTGGTGAATAGGAAAAAATAGAATTAAAAAGTAAAATTATTATGGAATTGGTGAGGGGGTGGAAAATAGGAACAATGTGGGTGGCAAATAAGTGAAACCTAAAAAAGAGCTCGTCTCAAAAGATAAACTACAACTGAGAAGAGTTCTTTTTTCCAACAAAAAAAAATGTGCAGAAAGCACCGAAATAAGAGAGATATCTTTCCCTTACAAATAAATTGGCATAAAAAACAGTCCTTTGAGAATGTGATATTTTGGAAGAAAATTAATTTAACAAACTGCGAAATTACAAGAACATCTATCAAAATAAATTATCATCCCACGATTTATTGTTCAAGATTAATTGCTAAACTAACATTTAATATAATAACATGAATTGTCATCTCAAGATTCATTAATTCTATGAGTTGATTTTATAAAATGATTTGATATTTTCACAAAAATAAGCTAAACCAATAACGTTAAGATTAAATCTTTCAAAAATTATACTTTTATAGTCGTGTTTATACTCATTGTATAGATGTCGTCAACAGTTTGTTAAACACAATCTTGTAGTTTTACATATCTGTTATTTTTAAGATCTTAAGGTGTGAAAATGCGGGGGTACAACAACCACACCCAACTAATTCGTTCGGCAATCTGTATGGACTAAACTCCAATATAATTCTGAGAGCACCAAGTTACTGAGTATCAATCAGGATATATATTAAAGAGCTTTATCTCTCTCTCAACACAATCAGTAAATCAAACAGATAGAAGTCCGTGAACCTGATTGTTAAGATAATAGCTCGGATGGTACCAAAGACCAATATCTGAGTGTCAATCAAGTCCTATCCAACAAACAAGGTTGGATTTATCAACTATGATTGAACTACACACAACCTGTGATATTTCAATTATATAAACAATATATAATGCAGAAAAGAAATAACACAGACACCAAATTTTGTTAACGAGGAAACCACAAATGCAGAAAAACCCCGGGACCTAGTCCATACTTGAACACCACACTGTATTAAGCCGCTACAGACTCTAGCCTATTACAAGTTATCTTCGGACTGGAATGTAATTGAGCCCTAACCAAGTTTCACAACGATTAAGGTACAGTCGCGTTCCTTACGCCTCTTGAATCTCGCAAGACTCTGCGCACTTGATTCCCTTAGCTGATCTCACCCACAACTAAGAGTTGCTACGACCCAAAGTCGAATACTTATAAACAAATCTGTCTCCTACAGATAAGTCTATCCCGGTTGTTGTTTCCGGCTTAAGATAAAGATCAAGGTGAACAAGAAACTCAACTAATAATCCGGTCTTATACTCCCAAAGAGCAGCCTAGACAATATTAGTCACCTCACAATAACCTAACTGATTAATAGAAGAACTTATTGCGGAATCACAAGAGTCTTAGACGAAGAACTGTTGTGATTACTTTTTATATCTTACCCATCGGAGATAAATCTCGAGAAAATCTTAGAGAAGATTAAACTCAATACGATAGAAAAAGTAAGATCAGAATACGCAACTACAGAGAAAATAGTTGGATCTGGCTTCAAAAATCCCAAATGAAGTCTTTAAGTCGTTAACCCTAATAATGGTTTTTAGAAGAACTATAAACCTGGGTTCATGGAGAATCGACTCTAGTTTGCAACTAGGACACACGAGAGTGTCGGGATTAGGTTTCCAAGATGCTAGAGTTCCTCCTTATATAGTCTTTCAAATCGTGGTTGCTTACAATCAAAGCTAAGATAGCTTAGTAACAAAGCAATTGATATTCACCGTTAGATAAACTCCTGATTTAAGATTCAATCCAAGTTTGCTTAGAAAATAAGAAATCAATCTCCACCGTTAGATGGTATTAGCTTGATACACACAAATGAAATACACCTTTATTTAAATATATAGGTGAACCGTACCTAAACGTGTATAAAAAGTTGGCCCAATAACAATTAACCGAAGTTAGCCATATGAACACTTTTAGTTTAGCCATATTCATCTAACACTTCTAGATCAAATATGATAATTGATGTAATTTTGATAGTGGTAAGAATGAGTTCGTAAGACTTGTGAAAGCAATTGAATTTAGATTTATTTAAACTAAAAGTAGAGAAAATTTAAATCCAAATTTGTTTTTTTTTTTGAGTGAAAATAACCAAGACACTAGATTCCACTATTACACATGAATAAATGATGATAAAAATTCCAAAACTCTAATTATTTTTAAAATCTCTTTTTCTTAATTCACAAATTATCAAGCATATTCTCAAATATTAATTGTATCCCTTAAGCATAGATTATCTAACCAAAGCATAACCTATCTAATTGAATCACAACTAATTAGGAAAAATTATGCAAACAATTAAAATTCTACAAAGTAGTGATTGAGTGAATTATAAAATACAAATTAGAGAAAAATAGAATAGTTACCAATTATTCATGCATAAATAGCTTCCTCCGTGCCTTGATTACGCGAGAATTAGCTCATCATTATCATGGAAACATGCTCAAAATTCATCTTTATTAATGCTCAAAAATGGTTCACAAATGATGAAATGGGAGAAAAAAATGAATAAAACCGGGTTTTGTAACACTTATATTTGTTACAAAATCAATTGTTACATAAAACGATAAAGGAATACCGTCACTGGCACTGTTGAAGAACGACGGTCTTTAAGGGTCTTATGTTCTTCGTACCTTCTTCACCAGCATAAAATTTGTTTTTCCTGTAACTTTTTTTTATCGATTTCTTTATGCTCTAAACGTCTCCCTATTCTCTCCCCTCAACTCCCTTTCCTCTACATCCCAGAAGCTATTTATAACCCAGAAGCACCTCCAAATCTCGCCAATTACTCCTAAAAATCTTCACAGTAAAGAAATATTATTCTCGGGAATAATTTCTTATTTTCTTTCTCTGCGTGACATGAAATGTTCTTGTTTATCTCTTTACGCGTCAAATATCCCTCAGTCAATGCAGAATAACATTCCAGGATAATATATCTTCCAATCAATGAGTGTCTTCCATAGTATCTCAGAAATATATTCCGAGAATAATACACCCTCTGTTTGATGAGATTCTGTGATTTAATTGAAATGAATGCACTTACCACCCCTGTTGTGATCTAACAGGCTGGTACATATCCGAAGCAAGATGAAAATCCGACTGAATCTTCCTCAAAATACCAAACATCAAGTACGCAGGAACTGGAAATTTGAATCCAGAATTCCCGCCAAAATTTTCTTTTTCAAACGATGAGGGTGAAGTGCCCTGAATCCAAAACGCGGGTGCCTTTAACAGCTCGGCTGCCTTGGGGGCGCCCTTATCCATTTTAGGGTGCCTTTAGTAATTTTGGTGGGTGCCTTTAACACTTTTTCTGGGGTGTTTTCAACATTTTTTCGGGGTTCCTCCGGTGTATTTCTGGGGTGCTTCCGGTGCATTTCTGGGGTGCCTTTAGTACTCTATCCTGGGGGTGTAAAACACCACTTTACGAGCCAATTTCGTCGCAAGAGCTTATTTCTCTAAAAATACCTACAAAGACATAAAACACCATAATAAGTACAAAAATGGGTACTAATAATATATACAATAGAGATGAAAATAGACACATAAATGCGTCTATCAATAATCAATCAATCATGATGGATACTCAAATGAATCTAACTGTGTTTCAAGAGAGTTGTTCAAATGTTCACTATCTCATAGAAATATCCATGAACAATTTGAATCATATTCGGTTTGGTTTGTAAATGTACAAAGTACTTATACAAGAACCAGTCATGAACATAATGCCACGGTTTGCAAAACAAGTTCGCATACCTTAATTCATTAAAGTTCCAGGGACTTTAGTTCGCAAACGAACCTGAGTTCATGAGTATGAATTGTCATACTTACCGATTTTAGAACCTATCCAGTGTGTTCGCAAACTGAATACACAAACCATGAAAAAAGAGTTGGTATAAATTTTGTATTGATTTTACAAAATTCTGAACGAGAAAATCATGAACAATTTGTTACTGTGGACCGAACAGCCAAAATATAAAATTTATACAAATAGTCCATTCCCATTAATGCTTATATCCGCCTTTAACAATCATGCAAAAAGTAAGTGTCTTTGTAAAGGAGTGTGCATTCAATTTCCGTTATATAAAGTGTTTTAAGAAGATCCATAATATAGAATATCGGAATTCGAAGTGCACTGCAAGACATGCCCAAGAAAGAAAACTTGACCCAGAATTTAGACAATAAACTTAATACATCATTAGAAAAGTGAAGTTCATATTTTTAATGAAACAATAACTAAACCACAGTTCCGGACCTAGCCTAGCCTTGCCGTTCGCAAACACTGTTGACAAACAAGAGTTCCGGACCTGAACTAGTACTTCACAGGTCGAATACTAGGTACGTATACAGTCCTGAATCTAGACATTGGTAGTAGTTCTAAAACTCTCATTCAATCATTGAAACATCCTTAGAAGACAACAATGGTAATCTTACACATACCACTAGCTTCAAGTAATTTTCAAATGATTAATTGATCAATACGAAACTTCCCAAGTTAACATCAAATGATTGTCTCACACAAATCATGTAAGATATTCAAGGTAATTTTCACATGATCATCTTGACTTAATATTTAGTTTCCAACAAATAAATTGTCTACAACTAACCTCGTCAAGTAGATGATGAAGTTAAGCCAAAACTAAAAAGCTTCCAACACATATTTCGAGAAATATATAAACGAGATAAACTCGGCTCGAAATTTCAAATGTGTATAACACAAAGTCTATATAGCTATACGACTTAGTCTCTTTAGAAGATAGAATATAATAAACTTCTGAGTGATAGATAAGTTTTAAGTCTCCACATACCTTTTGTTGATGAAGTTCCTCAAAGCTCTTCAGTAGATCTTCTTCTTCAATTGGTGAACGCCGTGAAGTCTAATGCTCAACTACACACTTCTATCCTAATCCGACACATAGGTATAAGTAGACTAGAAATCAAGTATATAGTTTTGAACAACTAAACTTGACAAACAAGCTTGAGACAGCAATGCTTGCGAGTTCGACTGAGCAGTGCTCTAACAAGATGTAATTATGACATTAAGTTAAACAATGATAACATCATCCCATGTTTTTGATAGGGCCTTCAATGGCTCGGTTCCTTTCAGTTGCCACTAGATACATGAATCGAACCCATTTAAGAATGTTGGGCTCCGGGTGCTAAATTAATGAACCTGAATCCGGTAAAATACACGAGAACCAATTGGTTCTTTGGAAAATAAACATCTTTCTTCTTAAGAATCATTTATTTTCTTCCTTTGGTTTAAATCGTACACATCAAGTTATTGTTATTCTTTTATTAAGTATCTAATCAAAAATTAAATTAAGAAACAACGAAAATGATAAAACTCTAAATAAAAAACTGACTAAAAATACCAAAAAATAAACAAATATTCGGATATCACTGCGGTAGAGCCGATTATGACCCAAAACCTTATTGGTTCCTGATGGTTCTACATGTAATTTGTCAGGTACCAATTTT
The DNA here is from genome assembly GCA_023531105.1 of Papaver atlanticum. Classification (NCBI taxonomy): domain Eukaryota; kingdom Viridiplantae; phylum Streptophyta; class Magnoliopsida; order Ranunculales; family Papaveraceae; genus Papaver; species Papaver atlanticum. The sequence continues at coordinate 5,454,100 of JAJJMB010006998.1, read as the reverse complement.
GCTAATTGTGTATGTATTTGTTAAAGACGAAAGATACGAGTAAGAGAAGAGAAAATAACTTTTATATAAATCCTTAGCCTTGAAGCCAAGGTCATGTATTTATAGGGAACAAGGAGACCCACTCTTTGATGCGGTACTTTTCATGGATCACTGCCAAAAGTAGTTTAATTTGCTCCTCAGTCCTACTCGGTTCTTCTTAGAGACTCGGAGTTTCGATGATCACATATATTGTTATTACATCAAAACTAGAGAAAATTAGTCTTGTTAATCAAAACTCGAAATCAGAATTGGAACTCGCCAAAACTCGAGAAAATCGGATTTGGAACTCGCCAATACTCAGAATTGAAGATTGCCTCAACGAACTAATGAGTAGCGAGTAATCCCCAAAAAATCGGCTTTTTGACTACTCTGATCACTGCATAAAGTTACGTAACAAGATATTTTCTTATTTATACGGAACTTGGACTCGAGGCTTTATATGGGTTGTAGATACATATGTAAATTATTGTATCCACATTTTGCCATTTTTTATACTTTACTCGAAGAAAGGATAGTAGGATAAAATCTAACTTCGGTCACATATTTAGTTAGGTAAGGGTTTGTGTAATCGACACGTCTTTTGTGGTGCATGTTGGTTTTCCGGCGCTCTATTATTATTTTGTACAAACACTAGTCCAAGTTATAAAAGCAATTTTATACTTTATAGGAGTGATATTTCCTTATTTAAATGGCAGTGTTGGATTTGTTTCTTCATTTCTTCGTAACGAGTTTTTTTATTCCTTCGTGTGCTTTCAAACGTCATGACTGATACTGTCTTTGAGGCTGCCCTTAGTGTTTCATCTAGTGAACGTTCTTTTTAACTTTTGTTCCGCAATGAATTGTTAAAGATAATGTCTGTTCTACTTTATTTTATTAATTTTCTTAACAAATCACTGATTCATGTTAGCAATTTTTGTTTTTTATTTATTTGTTCAAACTTAATCTAAGTTGAACAATTCAACTAAAATATAAATTATTAAATAACCTTACATACATATATTAGATGACAAAAAATATTTCTTTAACGTAACTTAGTTTAATATGAATTTCACATGATCATTTTATAAGCTTCAATTTCACAGGATTTGACAGGTTGGATAATGGAAAAAGGACAATCAAGATATTTTTATCTAAATTAATACAAGTGTTTATGGGTAAAAACTTATTCAGGTGAAAATGGTAAAATGGGGCAGGTTGATAAGAAACGAGTCTAAACCCTAAACAAATGTACTGCATAGGAGTACATTAGATTCGAGAGATCAATCTATACAATTCTGGCATAAATCAATAAATGTTTGTTCCAGTCTTGTTTCGGTCAAAAAAGGAAAGACAAGGGTTGGTCTTAGGGAGGGAAGCAGAGGAAGTGTTAAGATCAGAGTGACAAACTATGTGAGATGTGGTTGTGTATGACGATGTATAAGAAGATAAAACTTGCTTGCAAATGGTAAGCTCTCTATTTTATGGATACTCGTGATGATGATTCTCCTTGAATAGATTGAAGAACCTATCCTTTATAGAGGCATAAATACTGATCTCGTAGGAAGTGGTGGTTGTGAAGTAGTGGTGAAGTGGAGGTGGTGAAGAACATGTTGAAAATCGTATCCCACTTTTTAGGGAAGATTAGACGGTTACACACCCACTACTCCTTTACCCTGCTAACCGTTCGCACATTCCAGACACTTCTCATAATTGATGTATTGCTACACCGCATGTCGTAGACCGCCAGACCAATACCCTAATGAATATCCCCCATTTGTGACATCTTTGATTTCTCGTGTGATTTTAGTAGAAAATAATAATTCAAGGTAAAGTCAACTTGCACAGTCAAGATGACTAGTGACTTATCATGTCTTTTTAGACATAACTGACAAGTCTTGATGATGAGTCTGACAAGACTGGTGAGGCTCGTATGGAGTAGGCCTCATGTTAAGTCTTGAGAATCTTAAAAAAGTTGTGAGAGTTCACTTGTGTCAATTAGTGTTTGACATGCTTGGATGAACAGGTGATGCCGAATGTGGTTGTTGAATAAGTCAAGCGCTGCTTTTCATGATATCAACGAGAGGTGATGGGTGGTCATGAAAGAGTGGGAAAAAAATATATGAGTATGGAAGTAATCACGCATATGTAGCAGGACATACAGTCTCATAATCGCATACACACCTCTTGAATAAAATAGTGAATGGGAAGTTATTTTAATATATTAAGAAATTCATGAAATTTCGTACGAACTCAAATTTTGATGGTTGACCCCATCATTCTGATCAGGAAAAAATTTCCTATCTTTTTCGCACGGGAAAATTTAGGTTTTGAGCTCGTTTAAGAGGTGAAAACTGCCCGGCAGTAAAAACTCAAGAAGAATTCAGAAGGAATTCTGTTAGTTTTTAGCCATGAGCTAACTCGTTCTTCAAGATGTATCTTTTATCTCGTCCATCCGATTGATGTGATTTTTTAGTACTCCCTCCGTCCAAGTTATATAAGCGGAGAAGCCAAATCTCTTAGATTAAGAAAATTATATGGTTTTTATAAATATTCATTCTCTTTCATGTTTTACCCCTTACTTTTGATGAAAACTAGAAGCACTAAATTAATTTTAGCGTAATACTAGTATCATAAATAGGGGCATATTTGGAAAGAGACATCTAGGAACTTGAACTATGCCTGTATATATGGACAATCACAAACTGATTCTCCGCCTATATAAATTGGACGGAAGGAATATGTTATACTAGACATCCATACAAAATTTTGGCATATAACTCGTACTTAAATTCTTTACCAATTGCTCTCAGCTGTTCGGCCAACCTTGGGTAACATTTTGGATATCGTCCGACCAAGTTGAAGAGATATGATTGGTTGGAAAGGGAGGAGGGATGGTCGATCAAGTTGAAGAGATATGACTGGTCGGACATGTGAGTTGGGAGGCTGGCCAAGTTAAAGAAATATGATTGATCGGTGTGAAAGAGGATGGCCGACCAAGTTGTCAGGTCATCTTCGAACGTTCTGATTGGACGAAAATAAAGAAGGATTACCGATCAACTCCAACAGACCTGGTTTCCCCATGCTTGGGCAAGCTAGCCTTCGACAAATAGGAGTCAAGATACTATGCTTCACGCCTAATTAAGCAAAAATAGAGAAATTCATGTCTTCACATGAATTTGAGTCTTCTCATGAAATTGATAGAAACAATCAAGTTTTGTGTGTTGACACAAAAATTGAGCAAAATGCCTGAATTTGTATGCTTGCACGTAATTAGGTGAAATAATCAAATTTTGTAGATTGACACAAAATTGGATGAAAAAAGCAAATTTTGTGTGTTGACACAAAATTGAATAAAATAAGGAAATTTTATGTGTAATCACAAAATCGTTGAATTTTGTTATTCTTGTGTCTAGCATGGCAACTACATGGTGTTGTTAACATAGTTGTGATGCTCTTGATCAGGTACCCTCATGCATAACTTAATTAGACACTTCAGTGAATCCATGTTATTCAGCTGAGAATGAACATGGATGTCAGGTCAGTATTAGGAATTCAGCTGAGGAACATAGCATTAAACAAATACTCATTCGGCTTTATATATACTAGAGAGCAATTCATCCAGGAGCTTGAGATTTCATTATAAAATTATATAATAAAATATTTGGGAGTATTGCAGCATGCGCCAGCATTATTCTGATAATTATGTTTGTGTGTATATATATACACACACACATTTGTACATATATGTACATAGATATAAACATATACATACAGAAAGAGAAGCATATGCACTCATTAGGTTTAGTGGATTCAACTGAGAATGAATTAGGGTTTGTATCTGAATCCATCGGTAGTTTCAGTCCTTTGTCGTTGTAACAAAAGTTTCGAGTTCAGTTAATTGATGGGTTGTGTATGGAACTTGAATTGTTTGCAAGTACAGGTGGTATGAAAATTGGTGATGTACTTGAGATTGTTGGCAATGAATGAAGTCGGTGGTTGATTCAAATGAAGAAAAGGGTCTTGATGACTGTGATTATGGTGATGTGGGTTCTGAAATAAGGAATTGGTGACCTTTTTTGTGGAGATGAAGATTGAACGGAGGCTTGAAGTTGTCCGTGTTGATGATGCTGTCAAGAGAAAGAGACTGAATGAGTGCAGTCAACAGTTTTGGGTATTGTAGTTACAAGTGGAGATGGAATTGGTGGTGATGGTTCTGTGGAATGATATGATTTGAGGGTTTTCTGCTAGTTGTTGTTGCTGGTAGAAAAAAATGATAAGTTGATAAAAGTAATGGGTGGTCACCATATCGAGAAGTTAGAAGATGCAGTTGCAGATGGATGGTTGAGTTATGGAATCGATTTGTGAACGTTTGCATTGTAAGGAAATGGGTTGTTGTTGTTGTTGAAGTTAGAAGTGAAGAGAGGAGATGTTAGTTTGAATCTGTAGCTGCTAGTCATGGTTGGAGGAAGGTGTTGTGAGCTGAAATGCAGGGGTTAGGAAAAACAGAATGTTGTTTGATGGTTCAAGATTGCAAGTGAGTATGTTATTGGTGTGTGGAGTTTACTGAAGCTGAGAAGATTAGATGCAGAGAAGCTACAACAAGGGTCGGAGAATGCTTAACTATATGTATGTTTATGATTGAATGAATGTGATTGCACATTACAAGGAAGCAAGAAGCACCATGATGGTGCAACCTGAGACTATGTAGCGCCATCATGGTGCAACATAAGGTTTGGCCTTAAAATGGCTTAGGCTCTGACCAACTCAAATTACTCAGACCGAGTCAGACCAGCTGACTCGGTACTGACTCACCTCTCTCTTACTTTGACTCCCTGACTAATAGTTGACCACTGACTCTGACTTTGACTGGTAGTTTGACTCCGATGACCAGTGACTGGCAGTGGACTTTTTCGGTCACCCGAGGTGTTTTCCCGTTCACTCTTATGACGACTTTTCGTCCAACTCTGGCGACCGATTTTGGGCATAATTTTCAGCGGGTTGTTTTTCACACATGGGCTTGGTGGACCACTTAGAGATGGACTTTGAGAAGACTTACCTAGTTTTGGAAGTTGGAGAAGAAAAAAAGGCTATAAAAAGGAAACCCTTGATCACATAAAAGGGGGTCTATTCTATTATCCTATGCTACTTTTGTTATAAAGTTTAGATATGTTTCTTTTCTTTTTTCTCGTTATGAACTCCATTAACATGAATAGCTAGATTTTTTTTTTATCATTGGTTAAAGATTAGTTGGATTTTACAAAATATGGTTTTTGGTTTGATAAATTAGTTTTGTCTCAATTTTATCGTTCATGATTCTCTGGAAATATAGTTGTATGATTAACGTATTACAACATGATTTGATTGTTTGTCTAGTCAAGTTGCAAATTGGTTGAACTCACACTCATATTTGCAGCTAGATTAGGGTTTTATTATATGCAAAAGTGATAAATTCCAGATTGCAAGTAACATAATTGTGGTTATTGCTTGTAGTGATAAATCCTATTAATCACAAGTGAATCATGATATTTGTTTAATTATTTGCGATGCATTTCAATTTCATTGATTATCCTAATTTCATGAATATTAATGCTCCATGGGAATTGAACTTGACTAGTGTACTTTCCACTTTAGGTTATTCTTTTGGTAAAATTCATACTTGCATCTTTTTACATGTAAGTATGATGAGTTTAAGAAATGTTAGAGCACTGCTCGGTTGAACCCACTAAACGTTGGTATGTCAAGGTTGGTTGTCATGTTTTAGTATCAAACTCATTAGTCGCTTGATTAAATTATTAGAGTCAACTTTGTTAGGTTAGAGTAGGAAGTCTAGAAATGTTGAGACATACAAGTATTACTCTGAAAACTGGAAGATTCCGAAGACGTATCGACAATGACGATAACGTCATACTTCCACTTGAAGTTAGTAATACATGACTTAACTTGTTTCCATTTCTATATCGTTTGCTTTTAAGTCGTTTCTGATTAAAAACATAACATGCGAAGTTATATATGTGAAACTCAAGTATAATAGACTTGGTTATCATATTGTGATCAAAGTGTCAAGAAACAATATATCAATTAGTGATAAGTGTTTTATATTGGTATATTGATTTACGAAGTATAATGCTTATCTTTTGGACTTCGTAATTACGACATCACATAAGCTTCGTCACTCATTACTAGATTTTGTAGTGAACATAGGTTTGATTTCATACCTAGAAAACTATGTTTAATTACATAAGTTTAAGGAAGTAGACATATTAATTATAGGAGAGTAACCTAATTAGGCGAAATCTCTTACGTCCGCTAGTTTAAAGACTTCTTTAGGATCGAGAAACTTTTACTAGTACCGTTGGTCGGAAACTAGAATCGTATTGTTATTTTTGTTTTCATTATCGATTTGATTGACTAACGGTAGTTATCTCTTGATTTGCACCTAGTTTGATTATTCTTGAGAGCCTTCTCTTCTGACATAAGGTCACTCAAACTAGATCAAGAGTTTAACATTGACTTATGATCATCCATTGTTAACAGACTCTGTTCTGTGTGTGATCGATCATAAGTAAGGAATAAAATTTATTATTATGCAGCTACTGAAGACAAGAAGATTTTTCTTATTGGTTTTGCATCTTCGTGATTTGCTTCGTGCACAAACGTCAGCTAGGATCCAGACTATATCTGGTTTAGCTTTTGATAAACTGATTATTGACTAGTCGTATTTAGATCGACAAGCTATCATTTGGTGGTATTCTTCAGTATCTGAATTTGGAAGTTCTGTTTGACTCTATCTGGTTAACTTGTTTAATCCAGATCTTGGAAGATCTAAAACTCTTCAGAGGAGTTTAATTCATTTTAAATAGAAAAGCCTTTATCACACTCAACATACATATCTTTGATTGACTTCTTGAGATAGAAGAGTGGTTACCAAAAAAATTAGTCCTTTACTGTTTGGAAGACGATACAAAAGGTTGAGTGCTTAAAGTATTCAAAGAGACTGAAGCAACTTAAGATAGTGGACTCTATCTTAGGATTCACGTGTGTTGGCCAGATTAGTTGTAGGCACAGGGATACTGAGGAAACTATGGTTATTTTACTTGGTCTTAACTATACGAAGTTGGTAGTGTCTTCGTATAGCGTCTTAATTCTGAGAGTATTCAAAACTGGACTAGGTCTCGGGGGTTTTCTGCATTTGCGGTTTCCTCATTAACAAAATCTTGTTGTGTGATTTAATTTACTTCCACATTATAATTGTTTAAGTGTAATAAAGTAAATTACACTGTACGTTAATCCAAAACACTTGATATTCATCCTATAGTATATCGGTCTTGTACCGTAATAATTATCAAGTGATTACCTTGTTGTTGTATTGTCTTGACTTTGTCCATAGACGATAACACAAGGTATCAGACTTATGGGTTGATATCGAAAATATTATGGTGTACTTGGTACCCTCGTCATTTCAATTGGTACCAGAGCAGGCAAACATGAAAAGATCTAACAATTTGTGTTTTATGCGATCCAACCTATAATATATGAGTCTACAGAATGGAAAAGAAAGGCGTAAAGACTCGTGTAACGTGTCATAAGAGTTTGGTGAATCACTCTCTGGATTTGATTTTAGCAAATATTTAAAAGGGACTTCTTCTACAAATTCTACCTGCTCTCTTGAAAATATGTCTAGATATTCTCAAGATGATATTAAGTTAAGCCCGGTATTCATATCAATAAATCAGACTCTGAAAAATCTCACTTGAAGATAAAAGATCCATTTATTATATGAATATAAAAACATCACTGCTAACTGAATTAAGTGAACAATTTCTCTCGTGTGCGACAGATCTTAATCTTGCACTTGAAAGAGAAGGAAAGCTTTTAAGTAAGTTAGAGTCTGTGCAAGCAAAAAACGATCAACTTATCCTTGATCTTACTTCCTTGAAAGCCGAGCTACTTTATCTCTAGAATGCTTCTTCATTGAAGATCCAATCGCTTGAAGAGAAACTAAGTAAAATATTTATCAAGAAAAAGAGACTATCGTTTGAGAATCTCAACTACTGATAAATACAACGCCTTAAAATATCTTCTGACTCTGAGATTAAGACTGTTCTTTAACACGTCTAAAAACTGGAAGATGAAAATTTGATTCTTGTCAAAAAATCATTTGGTACTATTCCCTCAGGATAAACCTAAGATCTTCTCAAAATTTGATGATTTGATTGTTTTCTCAAAAAGGAAAAAATGTTGACATTGAAGCACATAGGAGAAGATTTTTACCTTCAAAGGAAGCTCTTGTTTCGCTTGGTCATACCAATAAAAACTACACACATCGGAGGATTCCACAACAACGAATGAATTACAAAAATTGTTTTCATTGTGGAATCAAGGTCATATCCTTAGAGGATGTCAACAACTAACCAAGAATTCTTTTAGTTGTTCAAACTTTAAGAAAACAACATCTGATCAATGTTGTCATAATAGACATTTTACAAGAAAGTTCACTCGTAACTCTAACTCTATCAAACTGAATGATTCATATACGAGAAAATCCCTTCAGAAACGCTTTCAAAGGAATAGTGCTCACAAAAGACAAGATATCATCAACCCTTGCAGTATATGGGAGTGGGTACCAAAGAAGTTTGCAGAAACAAAGGTAATTCCTATATATTTTTATGATAGTCTTTTTTATGATAAGTTTGGAAGTTCATACACAAAAGGATTAATGCATATAAAAGGATAAATAAGATCAATCATTCTGAAACTATTTGCAAGACTAATATTTTGTTAAAAACATACACTATCTCACATAGTGCTCAAAATATTTTGGTGAGAACAATGTATATAACACAATAAAGAAAATTTGCAAGATATATGGAAGATATTCCTAAGTAAGCACTTTCTTACAATTGGTTCAAGTAAAAGTTTCGGTCCTTGCTTATTTGGCAAAGAATATTTTCTTCTTATTTCAGTGAGCAAATTTTTGGTAGCTATAGTTGTCTTGTTCAGAAAATCCTTTTTAAGGGTTTCTCTTGTGTCTTATAGAAATCATGTCTTCTTCTAACAAAAAGTTATGTATAATGATTATCATGCAAAACTCTCTTCCAAGGTCTCTGAAAGGTATGCAGAAAAAATGTCATACAACTCCTATCATAACTCTGATTCCCTCTACCTATATGGAAACATGGTTATATTTTGTAACAATTTCGGTATGTCTTATCCTATGATCGATTATGAGAAGGAGTTTCACAAGATGACTCACACATATGCAGAAACAAAATTAGAAGTCATGGTATTGAAACGTTCTCTTGAAAAATCTCTTCTTGTTTAAGAACAACTCGTCAAACAACAAGAAATTCTACTAAAGAGATTAAATGATGGAGAGCCGAATGTGCTCAAAGTTGAAGAACTGTACTTTGATCAAGGATCTCTTCAATTCATAGAATTGTTCCTATTAAACGAAAAAGATCTCAACATTGTGAAGATATTTGATTGAGAAACCTGAGAATATGAATAAACTAATCAATTGTTGATTTATTTCAATGTTTGTGTAAAGTTTATTCAAACTATCAATAATATGTATGATTAAGTTATTAGTTTAAATTCTTTGTGTCATTCTTTTGATAGTTACAACTGTATTGCTTGATCTGAATGATTATTTCTTTTGCTTTGCTTTCGGTATATGAGATATTAGTTTTATTTTTGATCAAACCCTAATATTTTGGATCTCATATTTTAATTTGTCTTATGATATTGTGACTCTTTGATATAAGTAGGTTTGGGATCTAACCATGTTGGATGAATTCACAATTATACCATTATCGATTTATGTTTCATAAATTGTGTTATATAGTATACGTATGAGTCTCGGTTTTTGTCTTTTTTATTGGCAACATAAAAGCTAAGACTTCACCAACCTTTCTCTCGTAAAGGTTTTCTTGTTTGTTATTATTTTGTTTTGCAGGAAATAACAACTCACAGGGGGGAGAGTTCTATATTGAACTGGTGCTTAATCGTCATATGTTTGTGGGGAGAGTGGTTCTGGAAACCGAGGAAAGAATTATTTTGATAATCTTTCCTGATATGAAAACTTGATCGATTCGGATCCTAGTTTGTCATATCGAAGAGTAAGGTAATGATTTAATTTATGTTTGATAATCGTTTTTCTGTTAAGAAAAGCTAATTTAATTTTCCTATTCTTGCTTTTGGTTAACGAAATAGGAGGTTCAATTGTTTAGTCCAATTAATTCCTGATAAAAAAAACTAAGTCAATCCTGATCTTAGTTTAGGCTTATCAAGACGAGGTACGATTGTTCAAGTCCAATCAGATCCGTGATAAGAAAACTAGTAATCTAGTTTTGTCTTGTCTAAATGAGGTACAATTATTTATGAATAATTGGATTCTGATAAGCAGCGGGGTTAATTCCTATTATTTTTGGCTTATCAAATCAAAGAGAAAATTGCTTCAGGCAATTGTTTCCTTGATAAGATGTTAAAGCAAATTACTTAAGTAGTTTCGGTTTTAGTATTGCTTGTATAAAATGGTATGTTAGACCTTCGTGCATAACTCTAATAGGTTGTATGAGTTCTTATGAACTTGTAAGATCTTTTCGGTTTGCTATTTTATTCTTTCATATCTTTGTCATTTTTGTGACAAAAGGGGGTAGAAATATATGTAGTATACGTGTGATTTACAATCACTGAGAAAAGATATATGTGCTGAAAAGTATATATCTAATGAGAGAGTATAGCACATACTAAGGGGGGGAATATATCATATTACTTTGTAGTATTTCATACTTCAAAAGAGGAATAACAAATAGGTTCGGATTGAATATCTACCTAGCTTTCCTTTAAGGGGAGTAAAGCTTTTGTTATTCAAATGCGTCAACAACAACATTTATTTTGAATACGTGCAGGTTATTGAATCTGTTGAAACATGGAATCAAGCGTACGAAGAATGAGTTAAGAGAATGTTATGCAATGTAATATCTATATATTTTAATTCGTGTATTCTACATATGTAATAGAGTTTTGTCACTAAAATGGACAAAGGAGGAGATTGTTAGAGCACTGCTCGGTTTAACCCACCAAGCGTTGGTATGTCAAGGTTGGTTGTTATTTTAGTATCAAAACTCATGAAACACTTGATTAGATTACTAGAGTCAACTTCGTTAGGTAGAGTAGGAAGTCTAGAAATGTTAAGACATACAAGTATTACTCTGAAGACCTGAAGATTCCGAAGACGTATCGACAACGACGATAACGTCATACTTCCACTTGAGGTTAGTAATACATGACTTGAATTATTTCCATTTTTATATCGTTTGCTTTCAAGTCGCTTCTGATTGAAAACATAACATGCGAAGTTATATATGCGAAACTCTAGTATAATAGACTTGATCATCATATTGTGATCAAAGTGTCAAGGAATATATCAATAAGTGATTAGTGTTTTATATTGGTATATTGATTTACGAAGTATACTGCTTATCTTTTGGACTTCATAATTGCGACATCAACCCAATATTCGTAACTCGTTACTAGATTGTGTAGTGAACATATGTTTGATTTCATACCTAGAAAACTATGTTTAATTACATAAGTTTAAGGAAGTAGACGTATGAACTTGTCTCATAGTCGAAAGGAAATCAAAAGGATTATGGTCTCGCTTTTCATTGAAGATCTTAAGTATAGACTGATCCTAACCTATATAGGGAATCAAGGTAGAACTGGTCCCTACCTATATTGGGAGTCAAGGTAGAACCGATCCTAACTTTCTTTAGGTATCATGGTAGAACCGGTCCCAATAGGAAAAACAGATTTACATATGTCACATACACTTTAAGGTTTGTGTGATTTGGAAATTGGGTTTGAAAAAATAGGAAAGTTCAAGATGTTGACATAGTGAGTAACTTGAACATGTGCTGAAATCTTATTTCTTAATTTTGCAAAGATATTCCTTGATACTCAAGGTGACATCCCCAACCAAAAATAGTAGAGAATCTTTTTGAGATTTTCGAAATTAATATATTTTGTTTTACCAACAATCAAAACTGAAAAACGCGGGGGTACCAAAATACACCACCAACTTTTTCTTAGGCAACCTGTATGGACAAACTCAAATATAATTCTGAGAGTTCAACTTAATGAATCCCAATCAAAAAAGAAAATTTAGATTTATATCTCTTTCTCTCACAATCAGAAAGTTTACAGAGGCAAGTCCATGAACCTGATTTGCAGGTGAGAGTACTTGGTGATTCCAAAGATAAATTTCCAAGTATCAATAAAGTCGTATCCAACAAACAAGGATGGATATATCTACTTTGATTGATTAACGCATAACCTGTGATATTTTAATTATAAAGATAAACAATATAACGTGGAAAAAGAAATAACACAGACACCAGAAGTATTGTTAATGAGGAAACCGCAAATGCAGATTAACCTCGGGACCTAGTGCAGATTGAACACCAAAATGTATTAAGCTGCTACAGACACTAGCCTACTACCAATTAACTCCGGACTGGAATGTAGTTGAGACCGAATTAAACCCTCACAACAATTCAGTTACAGCCGCGCTCCTTACACCTCTTGAATTCCAGTAAGACTCCGCGCAATTGATTCCTTTAGCTAACGTCACACCAACTAAGAGTTACTTCAACTCAAATGAATACTTTAAACCAATCTGCCTCCCACAGATAAGCCTATATGCCCGGACTTATGTAACCCGAAGTGCATCCTAGATTATTATTCACCTCATAAGTATTAAACTTTTGTAATCAACAAAGTCTGAGACGAAGAGAACTTTGATGAGTTCTATCTATCTTGTTCAAGTGAGCAGCTCAATTATCGAACAAGATCAGGATTCTCGAGCTATTAGATAAACAATAGCTGGACCTGGCTTCACGAATCCCTATGAAGTTTTTGTAGTCGCTTAACCCTAAAAGGGTTTTAGGAAGAGGACGACTCTAGTTTACAACTAAGACACACCAAGAAAAGTAGTGTAGGGATTCAAAGATCCCAGTTGTTTGCGGTTTCCCTTTTATAGACATTCAAAGCATATGTTGTTTTAGGTTTAAGCTAAGATAGCTTTGGAACCAAGCAAACAATATCCACCGTTAGATGAATCTTTGAATATGATTAACATAATCAAGATATACACTCTGGTTAGGATGAACCTTAACCGAATCGTGTATAATACCACGCTCATGAATGGTTATACGAAGTTATCCAACTCAACTATAAGCTTGAGCATTTTCATATAACACTTAATGTGAAAATGTCTATGGTACAAATACTTAACCTGGTTGAGTATGTCTATGGTTAGCCGAAACACAATCATGTGATCAAATATGTCTATGGTGTTTTTAGAGATTATTCAAATGCTAATTATCTCGGAGAAATAATTTATGTGCATATAAATTTAATCGACGCGATAAGTAGGAGTACAAGGTACAAATACTTAACCTGTTCATGAACAGTTATGTCATGGTACGTGTACCGGTATGTAAACCTTAAGACATAACCGAGTTCCGAAGTTCACAAAACTTTTTCCGTATGCGTACGGGCATGGATTCCATTTAAACATAACGAGTTCCGGAGTCCACAGATCTTTTGTAGTATGTGATAGACGCATTTATGTGTCTATTTTCATCTCTTTTATGTATAGTGTTAGTACCCATTTCTGTACTAATTTTGGTATTTTACCCCCTTGTAGGTGTTTTTGGAAAAATGGGCTCTTGCGGGAAAATTGGCTCGAAAAGTTGTTAAAGGCTCCTGGGAGGACATTTGCTATTCGGAATCTCATTTTGGATAAGGGGTAACCCATTTTCAGGCAGCTGCTAAGCACAGACCGAGACTGGATAGGGGGAGGTCACATTTCTTTACGTTTTCAAAAAAAACAGAAAATGGCGGGAATTCTCTTCACACACAGGCGATTT
>JAJJMB010006998.1:5417582-5440138 GCA_023531105.1 Papaver atlanticum | reverse complement strand
AACTTGCTGTGGAGGAAAAAACCAAGTTTATTCTCGAATTTTCTTTGCTCTACTATGTATAAAAGGGTTGGTTAGGGTCCTAGGAAGAAAAGGAAGAAGTTAGGGGAAGCTTAGAGCCTTAGAGAAGCTAAAAAAACCATTGGAAGAAATCACGTTCTGCTGGTGCAAAACTGAACCGGAGAAGACGAAGAACACAGAACAGCGGAAAAAGAAAGTTGCAGAGGCAGACTTATTTTCAGTGACAACGATTTACGGTCGCATCATCCTGCAGTCACCGAAGCTCTTCAGCAACGATTCCGTCCGCTGTATTAGACTTTCAGCGACTACAGTATACCCTTTTCTCCCTTGTAATCAGTTTTTGAGCCATAAACATGTATTTTGAGAACACGATTAATATGAGGAGCTAAACCCCTTAGCCGAGGCGACGGAGGAAGCCATTGTTCCATGAAAAGTGGTATAATTCTATTTTAATTATTTATTGCAATTATTTTACATGATTATTTGCATAGAACTTAAAAGAAAAATTGATTTTTATTGAGTAGTTGTGAATTGTTTTGATGGAACATGCTAGGTTTTGACACTTTTGATGTTTCATGCTTTGTGATTACAACTTCTACTTCAAAAATCTATTAGAGGCAAATATTAAAATCACTTTAAGAAGAATATTGCATGAATATTGATTAGGGTTTATCAATTAATTGGTCAATGGTGGAATCCAGAGTCTCGGTACTTTCTTATTATTATTGAATCAATTTTATTTAATTTTCAAAAATCCTTCACAAGCCCGAGTTGAACGAACTTTACTCATCACTTTCACTACAACTTTAAAATTTACATTAGTATGCGTACTGGTATGGATACCATTTAAACATAGTCACGTTCCGGAGTCCACAATTTTTTTATGGTACGTGTACCGGTATGTATACCAAAACTGGTTTCATAACCAACAGTTATTTTCTAGTACGCGCACTGGTTTGTGTACCGATCCGGATTCATGAGTATACAGACTTTTGAGGTGTGCATACTAATATGCGTACCAAAATTCTGTTTGTCGATATATAGCTACTCCTTTACGTGTACTAAGTACATGTATTACGACTTCCGACTTACAACAATTTTCCCAGTTTGTAAGACTGGTATGTACACTGTCTTATATCCGAATCTACAGTAGTTGTTTATTTCGCTCTAAATCGATTCGAAACATTCCCGAATAACATCAATGACACATATCACTATTCCAGGCTATTTTCAAATGATAATTCTTGAATCATGATTTTGATTGCGAACAATAAATTGTCCTTAACCAAAATTCATCAAGTATGAACAAATGTTCATTAAGCTTAGTCATATTTCGAGGACTAAAAGATGAATCTTGACTCGAATTTCTATGCTTACGATAGTATAATTAGTTATGCGACATCGTCTTATAGATAGAAAGATGAATATAACTTGAGAAATAGGTGGTTCAGTCTTCACTTACCTTTTGTTGAAAAAGTTCTTTAAAATCTTTGGTTGATCTTCGCCTTCAAACGGTACAACGCAATGATGACTGCCGTGATGTCCGTTTCTCAACTACACTTATATCCTAATCTGAGACTTAACTAATTGTAGACTAGAAATCAAGATATAGTTTTGGAAACTAAATTTGACAACAAGCTTGAGATAGAAATACTTGTGAGTTCGACCGAGCTATGCTCTAACAAAAACATATCTCTACAAATATATACTCCCTCTGTCTTTTTTTATCTGTCATATATTCTATTTTGGTCTGTCTTTTTTTATATGTCCACTCTGTTTATAGACATATTTTTCTCTTAAACTATCAAATATACCATTTATTTTTTATAATCATAAAATTATTTTTAATATAAATTCAATCCAAAATCTTAAATAGTATCACCATATATAAGGAAAAAAAATCTATTCAATATCTTTCATATTAATTGTCATTTCCTTTTTGAATAAAAATATTTATGGGAAACTATAAAATTCCTAATAAAGCTTCTACTTATTCTTATGGATTCCGTAATAAAACCAAAATATCTTGGTTTTTATTTTCTTAAAACATTTCCTAAAATAATAATATTATCCAATTAATATTTTTTAATATATTAATTCTAATTTTAGTAATAATATAACATTAAATAGCGTTAGTCAAGGGTTGGTCATGACATTTCGTACAATTCCCTTAATATTTTGACTTTGTCAATTAAGACAGTTAATAAAAAACGGAGCGAGTATAGTTAATTACTAACCAATATTGAGTTGGCCATTGAGATTTTGATTATATAGTTGGATATTGGTTGGAATTCATAAAACCCATTATAGGTGCTTTATTGCATATCTTTTGAATATCTTCGGTTATGGAAACTTCTTGATATCCAAACTGAAAATGCGGGGGTACCAAAATACACCACCAATTTTTTATTAGGTAACCTGTATGGACTAAACTTGAATACAATTCCGAGAGTTACAACTTAATGAATCTCAATTAGGAATTATATGAGGAGTTTATATCTCTTTCTCTCACAATCAATATGTATTCGAAAACAAGTTTGTGAACCAGATTATACCGTAAGAGTTATTGGACGATTTTAAAGATTAATTTCCAAGATCAACCAAGTCGTATCCAATAATTATGATGGACGTATCTACTTTGGTTGATTTACGTACAACCTGTGATATTTCAATTTTAAAGATAAACAATATAATGCGGAAAAAGAAATAATACATACACCATAGTTTTGTTAACGAGGAAACCGTAGATGCAGAAATACCTCGGGACCTAGTCCAGACTTGAACACCAAACTGTATTAAGCCTCTACAGCTAGCCTACTATCAAAACTTCGGACTGGAATATAGTTGAGACCGAATCTACCGTCACAAAGATTCAGTTACCGTCGCGTTCCTTATGCCTATTGAATCTCGCAAGACTCTGCGCAATTGATTCCCTTAGATGACGTCCTTTACAGCTTATGAGTTGCTTCAACTCAATTAAAGACTTCAAACCAATCTGCCTCCCACATATAAGCTTATTTAAGATTTCTGTACTGATAAAAAATCAAGGTGAGATAGAAAATCGATTGGAATATACAAAATCTAGCAAACCTAAAAATCCGGTACTTACGAATCCTGAAGAGCAGCCTAGATTATTTTTCATCTCACAAGTAATTCCTACTCCGATTTCAACAAAGAATCGTTATTGAGGAATATACCCGTGGAATCCCAAAGTCTAAGACGAAGAAACTTTGTGATTTCTATCTATCTCGCCTGATGGGAGTGAGACTCAACAATCAGTAGCAAGATCAGGATACACGAACTATCAAGATAAAGATAGTTGAACCTGGCTTCACGAATCCATAGGTGAATTCTCTCAAGTCGCTAAACCTAAATTGGTTTAAAGGAGAGGGTAACTCTAGTTTACAACTAGGACACACAAGAATAATGTCAGAGATTTAAAGATCCCAGTTGCTTGAGGTTCTCCTTATACATACTTTCAAGATCAAGATTGCTTTAGATTTAAGCTAAGGTAGCTTTAGAATCAAGCAATCAATAATCACCATTAGATGAAAAAACTTTACTCGAGATTAACATAATAGAATATAAACCTTGGTTAGGATGAACTGTAACCGAACCGTGCACAATGACTTGTTCATGAAAGGTTAGCCGAAACTAGCCATACGAACGATAAGATTAACCATTTTCATATAACAATCTTAAGAATTTAATCTTGAGTCACAACCATAGGTTATAATGTGATCAAATATGTCTAGATAGTGTTTTTAGAGAGTTGTTCAAATGTCGATTATCTCATAGAAATAATTCTGATGCATCTGAAAATATTCAACAGGGTAAGTACGTGTACTGTATTCCTATTCGTGAGCATTTTTGTCATAGTACGTGAGAAATTTTTATTTTTCGCTCTTAAAAATTCTCAAACACACCACCACCAAACTTTCTTCAAGTTTGACTCGAAATTTCTTCTTTGCAATAAATCTACTAGAAATCATACGACATAGTCTCAAATAAATAGAATGGTAAAGCTTGTGAGTAAATAGAATGGTTCAGTCTTCACATACCTTAATTTGTTGATGAAATTATCTGAATGTCTTCGTCCATCTTCTGTCTTCAAGGGTTATTCAGTGATGTTTGATACTTAACTACAAACTTTTATACCTAGTCAGAGATTTGACTTAGTAGACTTGAAATCAAGATATAGTTTCGTTCATTTAACATTGACAACAAGATTGAGATAACAAAACTTGTGGGAGCATTGCTCTAAAAAATGGGTAATTTAATCTGTTGATAATAAAACAAACACACATTAGTTTGATGTTATGTCATAGATCTTTCACAACAATGTAACTAGATTTTATAAAAAAATTTACCATTACATTGTTTTTTTTATATCTTCAACTCTTTAACTCTAAGTACTTAGTTGTTTCTTCTCAATTCAATTCCTTTCTTCTCCCAAGGGTTTCGGTAAACTTGATTTAAAATATAGATATTTTCATAATTAGTAACTGGACGAAGATGAACCCTATTGTTTGTCATAATTAGGAACTGGACTAAAACATGAGCCCATTGTTTCGAATATATATATATATATTGGAGGTTCTGAATTCTTTTATGAGTTAATAGTTATTTGTCCTTATTCAATTTATATGTGCATAGATAAATAAAGAAGGCACAATTAGGGGATACTCTCACAAATTGGGGGATACTAAAAAATAAAAATATTATGAACTAATTTGAAGAACACCTTATCCAAATAATTTTTATAATGGCTAATTTACCCTTAAGTATCTCCAAGTGTGTTAAGATTAAACTTTAGATTTTTATTTTATCTTTAAGTGTTGTTTATAGAGAGAGTAAAAGAAGAAGAAGAAGAAGAAGAAGAAAGATTTTGGGAGATTTTAGTGACATGAGAGATTAACAGTCGGCATTGGGAAGTGTTACCCAACAATGCCGACTATGGCTAATTTCAAGGCAGAGAGTTCAATTTTAACACAATTGTGCAAACAACAGTTGGCATTGGTAACTAGCAGTCGATATTGGAATCATGAAAAATCGACTATGTAGACTCCTAACATGCAAAAATACCCACATAACTTAATTTTAGTCGATATTGAATTCAACCTACAAACAATGCCGACTAACACAGTCGGTATTAGTTTCATCAAGCAAAACAATACCGACTATAACCGTCGGTATTTCATTAAAACTAATATTAGGGCCGACTATGACCAGTGTGTTAGGTCCAACTCTTGACTTTTCTTCTGGGCGAGGAAGAATGTTAGCGCATTGCTCGATTGAACCCACCAAGAGTTGGTATGTCAAGGTTGGTTGTCATATTTTAGTATCAAAACTCAAAGGTCTCTTGATTTGATAACTACACTCAACTTCGTTAGGTTAGACTAGTGTTGATGGTGGTTTTTAGTTTAGGGCGAAAACCGTAAAACTCCATATTTATGCGCCTTCATTCTGCAAGGAAGTAGAGCCATTAAAAGCCAATGAGTGCATATACCTCTATGCTTACATGTGTACAGCTATGTTTATGAACTTTGTTAGGACGAATTCAGAAAATATATGTATGACTACACGGTTTGTATTTACTGTGTATTCAGTATCTACATGTATGAAATCTATTGGAATAATATTGGTGCATGTTGTAATAATCCCAGGTATTCTATAAATTTTATTATATTAAAATTAAAATTTGGGCTCCTAGTTGCGCTATTCACTAATGCAGAGCATTTTGAGTATCTATTTTATGTTGTGTTCCCAACTGAACTCTTAATACTGACATGACATGACGATTAATGTTCACTTTTAGCGGAGTAGCATGAATCTCCCGAAGTGTCTGAATTAAGATATGCATGAAGGTATCTGATCAGAAGCGCGCAAGCTATGCCAACAAGACCAGAGGTGCGCTACCCGCAAGAGTAAAAATTTAGTAATTTTGTGTTAATTAACGTACAAGATTCACCTAATTTACCCAATTTTGTGTCAATTACGCAAAGTTCAATTATTTAACCTAATTTTGTGTCATGTCAACTCACAAAATTTGATTTTTTGCCCTAAAAATGGAGCATGTAGGATATCTTGATTCCTATTGGTCAAAAATAAACCTAGGCAAGATAGGAATTTTTCTAACATGTAACCGGTGGGATAAAAACCCTAGCAGGAGTTAGAAAATCAAATAAAAAGGAAACCGTGGCTGACTAGGTCAGTCACGGGAAGGTGCGTGACCGGGCCACTTGGTCGGTCAATTTTTCTCACTTCCCGCCTCCCATGGCCGACTGGCCATGATCCATGTTAGCTACTACATGCTCCTCTTCATGACCGACCAATCAGAATGCTCATGACCTACATGTTTCGTTCCTAGTAGTCGGCCAAAGTAGGCTAATCGAGCTGCTCGATTTTATTAAGAAATTAGGTCTTTGAAGTTCAAAACAGTCGCAAAATGATGACGGCCACTCAACTTGGACGGTCGATTTGGCTGACCTAAGTCCTCCTATATCCGACCGATTAGGTACCATGGTGACTACATGTCACTCGTCTGCTATTCTAGCCAATTAGGTCACTCCTAGCCTACATGCTCCGCTCTATATTGTTTCCCAAAGTAGGCTAGTCGAGCTGTTTAATTTTTTAAGAAATTAAATCTTGGCCGCCCAAGTCAGTCGCAAATTGATCACGACCATCCAACTTGGCCGGCTGAATTATCTAACCTAAACCCATACATGCTCGGCAAACAAGGTGCCCTTGTGACTACTAGTCACTCACCTATTATTTCGACCAATTAGATTTCTCACAGCCTACATGCTTTGCTCCCGGTTGTCGGTCAAACTAGTCTGGTCGAGATGCTTTAATCTTATTAAAATTGGATCTGGGCCGTCCAAGTCAGTCGTTAATCGGTCACGACCACTCAACTTGGTCGACCGGTTTGACTAACCTAACATATCCCATGTTTGACCAATCGGGTACCATGGTGATCACCTCCGCCCCCTCTACCTCCTCAACCAATAGGAACACTCCTAGCCTACATGTTCCGCTCCAAATAGCTCGCCAAAGTAGGTTAGTCGGGCTGCTTGAAAATGGCTTAATTAGGTCAAAGATTGTCCACGACAGTCTTAATTCATCTTGACCGTCCGAATTAGCTAGCCGTTTTGGCCGGCCTAGATTTAATCATAAGTGACCAATGAGGTGACATGACTGTTACCAGTCGTCCGTCTACCCAATGGACCAATCACGTCGTCCATAGCTCGCATGCACAGCAACCAACGGTCAACCAAAGAGGGTCATCCACGCTCCTTATAATTTTAAGAAAATGTTTTAAGACTAACCGTGTAAGTCAAACGTGGCAATCTTTTAAACTTAAATTTTAAGGAATTTGCGGCAGAATCGAATTGCTTCATTATTATCGATACATTACATGTATCGGTTCGGTTTTGAATAAAATCTAATAATGATACACTGCATGTATCGGTTTTTTTCAAAAATCTAATAACGACCAAGTAAAAAGCCCCACTCCTACCAAGCCATAAGAGATTCGAATTTCCACCATTTACATGTCACATAACTCAGATTTGATTGGTCGAATATCCGACATGCATGATTAACACCACTTATTTAGTTAATTAAACAATCATGTCTTCTCATCCACTTCTCATAACTACTTTCAGTTAAGAAGAGGTGATGGAATAATCACGTTCTACACAACACAATTTGTCGACCTAGTCATACAGGTCAGTCTAGTCGAGCAAGTCAGCTTCTACTACAACTTTTCACTCGAGACATCAAACATGTCACAAATAGGGGATGTTCATCAGGGTATTGGTCTGGTGGCCTACATCGTGTGGTGTGCAACATACCCATTATGAGAAAGTGCCGGGAAAAGCGGACAGTTGATGAATATAGGAGTAGTGGGTAAATAAACCGTCCAGTTCTCCCTTAGAAATAGGGACACGGTTTATACCACTTCACACGACCTTCAGTACTCCACAATTCCCACTTCCTGTGAGATCAGGGTGATCGACTATGACTTGATATAAATAGGTTTTTAATCTATTCAATCAACTACTAACCCAAGTATCCATAAAACATAGAGAACACACAACTTATATCTTACAAGCAAGTTCCACATTCTGATACAAGTCATAAACAACCACACCTTACAGAGTCTATCTCTCTGATCTCAACACCTTCTCTGCTTCCCTCCCTAAGATCAACCCTTCTCCTTTATTTTTTGACCGAAGCAAACTGGAACAATCATTTCTTGGTTTAGGACAGAATTGTACAGATTGATCTCTCGAATTTAAAGTACTCTTGTGCAGTACATTTTTTTAGGGTCTAGGCTCGTTTCTCATCAACCTACCCACTTTTACTCTTTTGTCCGGAATCAGTTTTTACCTTCCTACAACTAGGAAGTCTAGAAATGTTGAGACATACAAGTATTACTATGAAGACCTGAATATTTCGAAGATGTATCGACATTAGCGAAGATATCATCCTTTTACTTGATCTTAGTAATACAAGACTTGACTTGCTTATATTTCTAGATCGTTACTTTCAAGCCGTTTAGATTGAAAACATAACATGCGAAGTTATATACATGAAACTCTAGTATTAGAAACTTGATCATCTTATTATGATCAAAGTGTCACGGATGAATATACAAGTTATTTTACAATTTGTATATTGAATTACGAAGTATAATGCTTATCTTTTAAACTTCATAATTGCGACATAGACATAAATTGTAACTTATTTACTAGATTGTGTAATTTGCTTAGGATTAATTTCATGCCTAAAAACTATGTCTTGTTACATGAGTTTAAGGATTGGAATAAATCAATAGGATTGGCGGTCCGGTTTTCATTGAAGATCTAAGATAGGACTGATCCTACTTATATTGGAAACCATGGTTCAACCGATCGTTACTTGTGTTGGGAGTCAAGGTCGTACCGATCCTTACCTATGTTCGGAGTTAAGGTAGTACCGATCCTAACCTATATGGAAATCAAGGTAAAACCGATCCCTACCTATATTGGGAGTCATGGTAGAATCGATCCCCATATGTAAAACCGATTTATAAGTCACGTACACTTTAGGGTTTGTGTGATTTTGGAAATTGGGTTTACAAAGTAGTAAAGTTCAAGATGTCGACATAGTAAGTAATTTGAACATGTGCATAGATCTTATATTATATTGTTCAAATATATTCCTTGATACTTAAGGTGAGATCCCAAACCGAACTGTTTGAGAATCTTTTTGTTAAGATTTCCGAATATATATGTTTTGTTTTTCCAACAAGAGAAACATATCCCAAGAAGATATATTAGTTAAGTATCTCTTGTATTCTAGATAATATTGAGTTGCATCCAAGAGGGATTTCGGTTATACAGTTGGATATTGGTTGGAATTTGACAAAACCGAATCTAAGTGCTTATTGCATATCTTGAGAATATTTTCGGTTATGAAAAATAAATAGTGAAGTTTGTTCTTCTTACAAACTTATCCTGAGGCAGGTACTTCATTTTGTAGTTACCGACTAATAGTATTACTTGTAATACTTTCTTGGAGAGGAGAGTAGCCTAATTAGGAGAAATCTCTTACGTCTGTTAGTTTAAAGACTTCTTTGGGATTAAAAGGCGTTTACTAGTACAGTTGGTGGGAAACTAGAATTGCATTGTTATATTAGTTTTCGTTTATGATTTGATCGACTAACAGTTGTTAATTCTTGATTGCACCTAGTTTGATTATCCTTAAGAGCCTTCTCTTCTGATATAAGGTCACTCAAACTAGATCAAGAGATTAACGGTAGTTCAGATCTGTCTTTAGATCTGACGTTGACTTGTGATCATCCATTGTTAACAGACTCCGTTATGCGCATAAACGATCATAAGTTGGAATCAAGTTTGGTTGTGCAGGTACAAAAGAAGGAATTGAAGGTTTGAAGATAAGCAGATTTCTTATTGGTTTCATATCTTTGTGATTTGCTTCGTGCACAAACTTGATCGGCTGGGATTTGACTATATCTCTTTTATCTTTGATGGACGATTGATTAAATAGTCGTAGTAGATCTGCAAGCTACCATTTAGTGGTATTCTTTAGTATCCGAATTTGATAGCTTGTAAATCTAGATATGATAATTCGGTAATTCATATCTTGATCGATCTAAACCGGACAAAGAAGTTTATTGATTTGAACATAAGAGCCTTTGTCGTACTCAACATAAATCTCTGATTAACTTCTTGGGGTTGAAGAGTGGTTACCAAAAAATTAGTCCTTCACTGTTTGGAAGACGATCCAAATGAGTTGAGTGCTTGAAGTCTTCACAGCGGCTGGAGTAACTTAAGATAGTGGACTCTATCTTAGAATTCGTGTGTGTTGGCTATATTGGTTGTAGGTGCAGAGATACTGAGGAAACTAGGTTTAGATTACTTGGTCTCAAATATACGAAGTTGGTGGTGTTCTTTGTATAGCGTCTTAATTATGAGAGTATTCAAAATGGACTAAGTTTAGTTGTTTTTTTTTTTGCGGTTTCCTCATTAACAAAATCTTGTTGTGTGATTTTACTTTACTTTCTGCATTATAATTAAAGTAATTGCATTTGTACATTAATCCAACACTTGGATTGATCCCTATACTTTAACATTCGGTTCCGGACTTATACTAGATACCAAGTGTATACCTTGTGATTTGCTATCTTCTTGACAGTCACTGTCTATATTAGATCACGCAAGGTATTAGACTTATAGGTTGATATCGAAAAGATAGTGGCGTACTTGGTACCTTCGTCATTTCAAATAGAGGATATTAAGAAGGGTTTTCTGAAGAAACATTGTGGTGTCCATTTTTTTTAGTTAATTAAAAAAGAAGAAGAAGAAGGAGGAGGGAAGCAGGAGTAGTTTTGTGAAAAGGTGATATCATCAAGTGTATCCTTTTCAACCTCCTATTCTTTTTCCTATGGTCTTTCCCCACCACTTTTAGAATCCCATGATATAAGTGCTAGCACTTGAACATTTGAAATCGATTTAGGTTTTGAGGGGTACCAAATCAAATGATAAAGGTTTTTCTTTTTAGTTTTTATTAGGGTGAAGAGCAGTATTGACATTTTATCTCAACAAATACCACCTTAGCCAAAACCCAGCCCAATGTAATCGTGAGTATTCCCCAATTTATGAGAGTATCACCCAATTATGCCACCTAAATAAACTACAAAAAAAAATCTAAATTTATGTTCGCCATAGGTCTCGTATATGTTAAGGACGACATATTTATTGTCCTCCATGTCGTCTTCATCTTGAGATGTTAGATTAAGTCTGGGGTAATTCTAACTAGGCTGCAAATCGTTAAAACCATTAGAGTCAATATTATATTTCGGTTTGTCTCGGACGAGACCGATACACTGGTATAAATTTGTATCGGGGAGATTATCATTCGAATATCGATTCCAAATTTTATACATATAATTACTATATCAAACGTTTTTCACTTATAACACCTATTAAGATATAAAATTAGCACTCATTTTTCTAAAATACCACCAAACAAACTCAACATATCACCAAAAATCTGATATTTGTTTGAAACAGATAAAACCCACATACAAAATCAGAAGTACAAAGCTCAAACCTAAGATAATTGTTGATTTTGATGTAAATTTTAAGAATCACAAAGCTCAAACCTAAGCGTATCACTATCATATCATCGATTATTGAACATGGAACAATGAAACATGAAATTGAGATGAAACCCATAAAATATGAACAATAATTGAAAACTTTAGAATAAGATTTTTTTTCCTATTAATTTTTTTTTATTTAGTCCCCCATCCTAATATCGGCCATCTCGGTCATCAGAGCTAACTCGTGTCAGGTCCATCAGCCGAGATTATCTCCCCAATAGTGCATTGGCGATATACCAAGTTTCGTCTCGGGTGAGTGTCGAAACCGTGTTATCGACGGTATATTATATTGGTTTAAACAAGCTAATTAGGCAGTATTCACAGATTCGAATCGTCCGTCCAGCAACACTGCAGACGCAAACCTCAACATCTAACTAATATAAAGAAAATAGAGATTTTCGACCGGAGATTCCTTTTGGTTTGTACCTAAAATGACTGTATTATCCTCCGATTAAACTGTTAATCACTTTAAACAACCCTTTCCTTTGTTTCTCTTTCCCGGATCTGTTTCTGAACTACTTTTCCTTCTATCTATAGATAGAAACATGAATATGAGTTTACATAGAAATATGAAATCAGTCAACCACGATTATAAGATCAAAAATTGGGATGATTGATATGATAAAACAACAAATTCAAATTAATCAACAAATCAAAAACCTAAATTTATCTAATTAAAGGGAAATAAAAATTCAAATTAGAGCATCAATTGACAAATCGGTTTCTTAGAAAAAAAACGAAAAATCTAATTTTATGATGCCTCTTTACTTCTTACTCCTGATGATTTCGAGTCTAAATAAAAATTCTACATACTAAGAAAAATTTGGTGTCCTTAATGGAAGAGTTTGGAAGCGAAGGTGACCAAACTGAAGAGATTTACTGTTAGAGCACTGCTCGGTCGAACTCGCAAGCGTTGCTATCTCAAGCTTGTTTGTCAAGTTTAGTTGCCAAAACTATAAGTCTTGATTTCTAGTCTACTTATAGCTAAGTCTCAGATTAGGATAGAAAGTGTAGTCGAGCATTAGACTTCACTGCGTTTATCGATTGAAGACGAAGAACTACTAAGGGGAGCTTGTGGAACTTCATCAACAAAAGGTATGTGGAGACTTAAACTCATCTATCACTCAAAAGTCTATCTACTCTATCTCCTATTTGAGACAAAAGTCGTATAGCTATATAAACTTCGATTATACACATTTGATATTTCGAGATGTGTTTAACTCGCTTACATATTTCTCGAAATATGTGTTGGTAAGCTTTCGCTTTACCCATATCTAAATGAAGTCACTTTTCATTTGTGTGTAACACGCTAAGTTCGATCTAACGGTTGAAATATATTAGCTTGAGTCTAATCAGGTTTTCATCTAACGGTGAATATTGAATGCTTTGTTACCAAGGTAACATTGATTGGAAACCCTGATTTGAAGACTATATAAGGGAGAACTCTAGCAACTGGGAAACCTAATCCCCACACCTCCTGTGTGATACTAGTTGCGACTAGAGTCGATTCTCCTTTAACCTAGGTTTTTCTAAAACCATTATAGGTTAACGACTTAAAAACTTCATTGGGATTGTGAAGCCAGACCCAACTATTTTCTCTGTAGTTGCGTGTTATGATCTTGCTGTTTTCTATCGTGATTGAGTACTATCTTCTCTAAGATTTGCTCGAGATTTAATCTCCGATAGGCAAGATAAAAAGTAGTCACAAACATCTTCGTCTCATAGTTTGTGATTCCACAATATCTTGTTTCGCTACCATACGATTAAGATTATTGTGAGGTGATTGATATTACTAGGCTGTTCTTCGGGAATATAAGTCTGGTGTATCAATTGGTTCTTGTTCACCTTGATTTATCAAAATATGGAATAAAACTCATAGGTATTTCAGTGGGAGACAGATTTATCTATTCAATAGACTTTTCTGTGTGAGACAGATTGGTTTATCAAGTCTTCGACTTTGGGTCGTAGCAACTCTTAGTTGTGGGTGAGATCAGCTAAGGGAATCAAGTGCGTAGAGTCCTGCTGGGATTCAGAGGCGTAAGGAACGTGAATGTACCTTAATCAGCGTGAGATTGGTTAGGGATCAACTACATTCCAGTCTGAAGTTAACTTTGAGTAGGCTAGTGTCTGTAGCGGCTTAATACAGTGTGGTGTTCAAATATGGACTAGGCCCCGGGGTTTTTCTACATTTGCGGTTT
Source organism: Papaver atlanticum (assembly GCA_023531105.1). NCBI lineage: Eukaryota > Viridiplantae > Streptophyta > Magnoliopsida > Ranunculales > Papaveraceae > Papaver > Papaver atlanticum. Next base: position 5,426,248 of record JAJJMB010006998.1, on the reverse strand, counting down.
CCTCGTTAACAAATATCTGGTGTCTGTGTTATTTCTTTTCCGCATTATATTTGTTTATATATAATTTAAATATCACAGGTTGTGCGTAGTTTAATCAATTATATAATCCAAACTTTCGTTGTTGATATAAATTGATTGACACTTGAACATTGGTCTTTGGTATCGTTCAAGTTTTTTCACATAATAATCAGGCTCGCGGATTTCTATCTGTTTGATTTGTTGATTACATTGTGAAACAGAGATACAACTCTTGGATATATTTCCATTGATTGAGTCTGACTGTCTAGTTGATTCTCTTGGAATTATATTGGAGTTTGTCCATACAGATTGTCGAAACGAAATATTGGGTGAGGTTGTTAGACCCCCGCTTTTTCAATTGGTATCAGGCAAACACGTTTAAGACCTCATAAGTCTATGTTTGTAAGCGATCTGACTCTATGGACAGAAGTGTTATCTGTAACAAACGCATCACCAAAGACAAAAGTTTTGTTTCTATGAAGTCTGTTAAAGAGAAAGACTTGTCTATCTCTCATATAGATGAACATTCTTTTCCTACGAAACAGTCAAGTATTGATATGTGTTACCCTGATTTTCTTACTGACGAATCTGATTCTGAAGTAGAAAGGAAAACAGCCCGTGAGAGTATATCGATTCTAAAACTTGTTCGAATACAGGCAGTTGAAATCAAATGGCTGAAACACAAGATCAATACAATGGTTGGTATGGTAAAAGATCGTGATTCCCAACTAAGGATTCTTCATAAGGAAATTGTTGTAGGTTGTTCATCTTTAACCTTACTCGAGACTAAACTCAAGGAAGATGCCTGTGAAATTGAACGACTATTGAATAATCTCTTTATTCAAGATTAAAGTCGTTCTGGGGAGTTTTTCATACCAACTACTTCTGACTCTGCTGTGAAATTGGAAAACTTGACTAATTCTAATCATGTTCCTCTAATAAACAGCTTCATAAGCTAAACTGCAAACCCTTCCTATTGATAAAGAAGTGCTTGGTTCTTCCACTAATCATGGATTTACCACGTCTCATGGAAGGAAGAAATCCTCCAACGATGTTTCTAATGCTACACACTCTAATCACTCCGGTGATAAGAAAGTATGTCTTTTTTGTGATTCAAAAAGACATGTTCATCAGAAGAGCAAACCGAAGCTGAATGACAATTACTTTGGTCGACTTCAGCATACCTTAGATTTAATACTCAAAGGTGTAACTGACATTCGGATGTCTAAACCTATTGGTCTTCGTACTCACCCTATGAATTTTTCCAGGGAAGTCAATTCAATATGCTCTTCAAACGTTCGAACCAATTGTAGCATTAATACGAATCGTTCAAGAATATTTCAGAAAGGTTCTTCTCAACCAAATAAAAAGAATGATATTCAAGATGTGAAAAAGGTACCAGTGGGTGGAAGCAACAGTGGAGATATGAAAGACAATCTTAATCTGATAATTGAAGGATACAAGGATCTCATCAATAGGCTATCAAAATCCTCCATACAAACTTCTTCTGGTAAGGATTTAAACTTAGTCTCATACTTTGATGATAGTAAGTTTTATCATAATTTTTCACATCACAAAGGGTTTCCTCCAAAAATTAGAAGGAAAAAGAGAATTAACCATGAAGAATGTGCATTTGATGAGCATAAAGCTCATACTTATGCTAATTAATCACAAGGGTTGAATGCTTACTCATAAAAATCTTGTTGAGTAAGAGTTGCTAATAATCAGGTATACTTATTGGTAAAATGCTTTCTTAGTAGTCGAGCTATTTTCTTATCGTCCATTACTAAACTATTGTCTACAGACTGCTTTGCCTAAGTAATGTTTGTGTCTCGAGAATCTCTTCGTGTTTTTTTTTGTTGTTGCAACCAAGTTGCTTGCTACTCTTGTGCTCTATTTTTTTTTGGATATATAAAAAAAAATAAAAAAAATTATTGAGCAAAATTTTTGTGAAAGAATATCTTCACGTAGAAAAATTATACTGTTTTGTTTTACCTCGTAAAAGGGTACGTTACAGTGTTAATTTAGTTTTCTTTTTCTTTTGGGTTCGGATTGTGTTCGTACGGGTACCCTTGTCTTACTTGTCACGAACTGTCTTTAGAAACCCTAAAAGTTCTGTCCCTAAGAAACAATTTATATACCAAACCTATTAAGTCACGTACGCGTACTCTTGGTTATTTTCTTTTTGTCAAGAATGTCTTCTCCTTCTCGCACCTGTGATTTTGCAAGAGGTTTTCTTGATAATGGTATTGGTTCCGAGTCCAGAGGGAGGAAGAAAATAACCTTAGTAGATGTTGATGGTCAAAATCATGATGCCTCATGCTACTATGCCTATTCTCATCAAGATGTTGAGAATGAGGAGATGGTTTCGGCTGAAGTGGTTCATGATTTTCTTAAATACTTTTAGGAAGAAAAACTGCAGCTCGTTGATACTACGAATGGTCTCGATGTGTTAAGAACTGAGTTGAAAAAGGTTAACTCTGACCTTGTTCTCATGAAGACACATGTTAAAGATCTTCTCAATGAGGATATCTTCTCTAAAGAAGCAGTGGATGCTGTTAATCACAAGCTCAAAGGTCTCAAGACTCGTGAGGGTTCCGGAAAAGCTCTTTGATTTCAGTTCATGATCGGTTTTAATGATTCAGGAGTCTTTTTTTTTTAGCTTGTTGGTTTTATTTTTTGTCTAGGAAACTTCTTATGAGAATTTATTCTTGTGTTTTAAGAAAGATAACTAGGGTTTGGAATATCAATTATTGTGAGTACACATAGCTATTGCCAACGATTTTCATCTTGCGATGTTTTTAGATTTATTTATTTAAATTCTAAAGTTTATTTGGAAGATGATTTTGCAGTATTAATCTTTACTGGTTTTATATATTGCAAAAATTGTTATGGGATATGAGTGTTTGCATCCGTTAACTTTGATTGTCCCATATATGTCAAAAGTTAAGTCTATTATATGTCTTTATACAAATATTGATGGAAGATAAAATGAACTTTTGATAACAAAGATTAAGTCTATGATATCATTATGCAAATATTGATGAAAATAGAATGAATCTTTGTATATTCCGCAGTATTGATCTTTCCCTGATCCACTTCTATGTGAAAGTACTGTGCGGCTCCGTAAGTTCTCTTATGTGAGCATTTCTGATTAAATTAATCATGGGTTCTCTTGTGGTTAATTTAATTAAGTTTTCTGGTTACAAATTCATGTTTCATGTAATTTGATCTTTCTTTTCTTGTAAAAGTAAGGTCGCTCTTGTTGTTCTCTCGGGAATGACATTATATGGGGGAGAGTTCTTAATTGAACTTGTGCTTAATTGCCAAATCTTTGTGGGGAGTGCGGTTGTGGAATATTGTAGGAGTTTTCTTGTATCTTTATAAACTCCTTGATGAATACACTAAGTTTCGACTATTTGAAATCATCGAAACAAAGTTGATATGTTCTCTTTTAGTAATGAAGTATCTCTATGAGAATTTCATTATGATCCCACTAGTTTTTGTACCTTTGCCAATTTATATTGACAAAAAGGGGGAGAATTAATGTGTAGTTCACACTACAAATACATATGGTTTACGGATCATTATGTAAGGGGGAGTGGTTTTCATTATGAGATGAAGTATTGACTAAGGGGGAGTGATACATATCACCATAGTATTGTTGTCAAAGTTGTGATACAATTGGACTTTGATGTTGTGTAATGATACTATGACACTGTATAAAAATGATTGAGAGCTACTGTTTTCTCATTGTTATAGCTACGGATCTTCAACAACTATGATGCTGAGTTGAACACGTTCAGAATCACTGGAGTACTTGGAAGTGACGAAGATTTTGAGTAATGTTGAAGAACCAAGGAGATCAAGCATTTGGATGAGAAGCTACAAAGTTATCTATTTTGTAATCCATATGTATTGATAGTTTTTTCTCTAAAATTGACAAAGGGGGAGATTGTTAGAGCACTGCTCGGTCGAACTCGCAAGCGTTTCTATCTCAATCTTGTTTGTCAAGTTTAGTTGTCAAAACTATAAGTCTTGATTTCTAGTCTACTTATAGCTAAGTCTCGGATTAGGATAGAAAGTGTAGTTGAGCATTAGACTTCACGGCATTCATCGATTGAAGACGAAGAAATACTAAGGGGAGCTTGTGGAACTTCATCAACAAAAGGTATGTGGAGACTTGAACTCATGTATCACTCAATAGTCTATCTACTCTATCTCCTATTTGAGACAAAAGTCATATAGCTATATAGACTTCGATTATACACATTTGATATTTCGAGCTGAGTTTAACTCGCTTACATATTTCTCGAAATATGTGTTGGTAAGTTTTCGCTTTAACCAAGTTCATTTTATATTCTTGACGAAAGTGAAAAAGTTGATCATGTGAAAATCACCTCAGGCAGTTCATAACCTACATACATTCTCAGATTACTATCACCTGCAATTCCAATCCCAGGCAACATTCAACGCCTCAGTTCTAAACTCATATCCATGTTAACCACAACCTAATCAATCCCATACCACCTGCAATATCCAATCTTCACAACTGAAGCTAAACAATAATCTCCTTCAACTCATCTCAGTTCAATACCACTAGCCATAATTCAACTTCAATCTATAACAGTTTCATACCTTAACCTAAACCATTCATCTAAAACCCCCAATCTCTGGAAACTCTGCACATTCAACTTAACATAACACCACCAACACAATTACTACACCTGCAGCTCAGATCAACAACAACTCGGCTTAATCATTTCAGCACCACCACCTTCATTCTTTTAACTTAACAAAAACAACAACACCTACAACCTCAGCTCATATCACACACATACCACCACAAGAATTCAACCCTTCCCTGCAGCTCCACCATTTAGCCTCTATTAACAACTTCAGATGCATTGAAGACAACACACATGTCCTGCAACAATCAACACACACACCCCAACTGATCCTTCCAATCAATTCCAACACCTTAACTGCACTTTTTCAGTTGCTTCTTTAAAACAACATCTCTTCATAAAACTCATCTGTTGTTCATCGACAGCAACATTTCCTCATCTGCTATTCTAATTTCACCATTAAAGATTCATCAGAAATTCCCGAACAAAACCTTAACTCTTTGATTAATCATCAGAACAACTTCAATACAATAATTCATCCACACCCTCGTGTTTTTCATCTATCCACATATCAATTCTTCCATGGATGAGACCCAACTCAAACCCTAGCTTCCTGATTCAATCCTCAAACAACACTACAGCTTCAATCAAACGTCAATTAAGAACAAACCCATCTTCTAACTTCTTCTTATTCAACACCTAATCGAACTCCAATTGATTTCACAAAACCCCAGTTCACTGTTTACTCAAATCCTCAATCATCTCTCCAATTTCTTCCTTAAAAAGGTTCAATCTAACAAACCCATCCACTGATTCCATCTAATTCTTCCTACACCACCACTCCAGTCGAATCTTTATTCAATTTCCAGAAAACCCTAAATTCAGTTTCTCTCTGAATTTATTGCGAACCCTAGCAATCTCTAATTGATCTTCATCATAATACACACAATCAACTATCGCTTGATCGCTTTCTCTCGATCTCACAGCCTCAGAAATCTCACACGAATTCACCAGAGGTGAAGAACAAAAGAAGAAGAAGAATGAAGGAAAAAAGAGAAAATAAGAATGAAGAATAAGAGGAAATACGAGATTTATCTTCTCGATCTGGAGATAAGGCCGACCAAAACTTATTAAGGCACCCATAAAATTGATACGGGCATCCACTCGGTCTAGATGCAAAATGATTATTTTTCCCTTCATACGTATCTGAAGATTACCTCTTTGTCTGGTATCCGATTGACACGTTCGAGTAGTCCAATTCGCATAACTTTTCGAGATCTAACCAATGGTACTAATTTCGTATCTGTATCGTTGTTAGATTAATTTCTATTAGTTAACGTTCGTGTTAAACTAATCGAGTTATTAGTGGCTAAGACGTCTCTTGACTAGTCTAACAGCGTTGACGAGCTTGAGGGTCTTTACAGTATGCATACCCGTATGCGTACTGGTTGGTTTAATGAAAGTCCGGAAACTTAGTATGCATACCCGTATGCGTACTGGCGTAAGTTCACGTCCGGAAATTCAACTGAGTTTGGAAGGTATGCGTACCCGTTCGTATACTGGCGAACCCAAACTAAGTCCGGCCACTTAGGTATGCGTACCCGTTTGCATATTTGAGTAGGTTATGTTCTAAAATCGGTTTGTTCATGAACTAATATATTTGTATAATAGGGAATGCAATCTTTTGCAAACCATGGCTATAATGTTCATGAATTGATTCGAGTGAATCAAAATCGATTTTTTTTCAATTGTGTCTTGTATACTTCTATGAGAATATAAAAAATTGAACAACTCTATAACTAGTTTCATTTGAGTCATTTGAACTAGTTGTGTTAAGATGAACAAGGTTGATATGAAAGTGTTCATATGGATAACTTCGGTTAACTATTGTTAAACCAACAAGGTGTACACGTTTAGGTACGGTTACCCATATCTATATGAAGTCACTTTTCATTTGTGTGTCACAAGCTAAGTTCGATCTAACGGTTGAAATATATTAGCTTGAGTCTAATCAGGTTTTCATCTAACGGTGAATATTGAATGCTTTGTTACCAAGATAACATTGATTGGAAACCCTAATTTGAAGACTATATAAGGGAGAACTCTAGCAACTGGGAAACCTAATCCTCACACATCTTGTGTGATACTAGTTGCGACTAGAGTCGATTCTCCTTTAACCTAGGTTTTCCTAAAACCATTATAGGTTAAGGACTTAAAGACTTCATTGGGATTGTGAAGCCAGGCCCAACTATTTTTCTCTGTAATTATGTGTTCTGATCTTGCTGTTTTATATCGTGATTGAGTACTATCTTCTCTAAGATTTTCTCGAGATTTAATCTCCGATAAGCAAAATAAAAAGTAGTCACAAACATCTTCGTCTCATCAGTGATTCCACAATATCTTGTTTCGCTACCATACGATTAAGATTATTGTGAGGTGATTGATATTACTAGGCTGTTCTTCGGGAATATAAGTCTGGTATATCAATTGGTTCCTGTTCACCTTGATTTATCAAAAGACGAAACAAAACTCATAGGTATTTCTATGGGAGACAAATTTATCTATTCAATAGACTTTTCTGTGTGAGACATATTGGTTTATCAAGTCTTCGACTATGGGTCGTAGCAACTCTTAGTTGTGGGTGAGATCAACTAAGGGAATCAAGTGCGTAAAGTCCTGCTGGGATTCAGAGGCATAAGGAACGCGACTGTACCTTAATCAGCATGAGATTGGTTAGGGCTCAACTACATTCCAGTCCGAAGTTAACTTGGAGTAGGCTAGTGTCTGTAGCGGCTTAATACAGTGTGGTGTTCAAATCTGGACTAGGTCCCGGGGTTTTTCTGCATTTGCGGTTTCCTCGTTAACAAAATTTCTGGTGTCTGTGTTATTTCTTTTCCGTATTATATTTTTTTTATATAATTGAAATATCACAGGTTGTGCGTAGTTCAATCAATTAGATAATCCAACCTTTGGTTGTTGATATAAATTGATTGACACTTGAACATTGGTCTTTGGTACCGTTCAAGTTGTTTCACATAATAATCAGGCTCGCGGATTTCTATCTGTTTTATTTGTTGATTACATTGTGAAACAGAGATACAACTCTTGGATATATTTCCATTAATTGAGTCTGAATGTCTAGTTGATTCTCTTGGAATTATATTGGAGTTTGTCCATACAGATTGCCGAAACGAAATATTGGGTGAGGTTGTTAGAGCCCCGCTTTTTCATTTACTGCATCTGTTATGGGTATTTTTATTGTTAGCTTAAAACTAATTTCTGAAATAAGAAATCACATAACCGGTTAACATTTATATTTGAATCCTTACGCAGAGTAAAAACGAAGTAATGGCTTATGTTTTCATGAAAAGCTTAAAACGAGAGAAACTCTTTTACACGTGTATAAGACATGTAACAAGTGATGTTCACTCGACACATGTGTGTCATTTGCACCTATAAGGTGAGTTCTGGCTTTAGTTCTTAGGCCTCGACTTTTAGCACAGTATAACAACACGCAATATACAAGTTCCTTTTGTAGGAAATACCATAAGGTCCTATAAATAATATATTAGAGAGAGTTTGGTCCAGTTGACCTAGTCAACTATTTGCTTGGTCCATTTTTAAAATATATATTACTATTTGGTCCTATAAATAATAGTTTGGTCCTAGGGTGGACAATACCCACGTGGGATGACATCATGCATGATGTAATTATCATTTGGTAGTGACAGAAATATCCTTTTGGGACCATATATATAGAAAAAATCCCTAGAAAATATCTTATTTTTCAGATTTACTTTCTCTCTCTTCCTGTTTTCAGATCTACTTTCTCTAATCTCCATTTTTTTTTCTGCTGCTGCTCATGAAGACGATGAAGAACGACGATATTTTTTTTGGTTTTTTCTTCTATGTTGCTACTGCTGTTGTTGAATATGATGATGAAGATGATGAAGACAACGAAGATTTTTAGTTTTTCGTCAACTGTTGTTGCTACTGTGATTTTTTCTAGGGTTTTTTTTT